>PVJD01005009.1:0-123788 GCA_004026545.1 Mormoops blainvillei
TATCGCCTAGGGGTGGACTCGAACCCTGAATATCACCAATGCAGTAACGGTTCGAGTGTGCCCTCAAAGCAAGTTTAAAAAAAAAAAAAGATGTTTCAGGCACCTACTATGTAATAGGTGCTATGTATAACCTGTTTTAATATGTAGTCTATTTTGAACATGCTCTTAATAGCCATAGTGTGGTGCTCCGCTCTTGCAAACTACTACGGGTGTCAAAAACTAAATGGCAAAATGAAGGCAAGAGAACCTCACCAAATTTACAGCCCAACTGCACAAGCAAGTCATCTCTAGTCACATGAGCAGCTCCGAGAGAAGTGTGTTGCCTCTACCCACCCTGCCCCCCAACCCAGGCACAGATAGGAAGAGGGGCCACCTTTGTCACAGGGCCTTTGCACGTCACCTCCATCTCCTGTCCCAAACCAAGCATCACGTCTAGAAGACTGTTTCATGGTTTCACCAAAAGGGAAACCGATCAGCAGATGGGTGTCAGGTGACCCGTCCAGGGCAACCCCCCCGCATGGCCCGGTGTGAGCGCGCTGTGTGTCACAGGAAGCGCAGCAAGGGAGAGAAACCCGAAGCCCGCCCCGCTGTCACCCATCTGTCGTCGATCCCTCACTGCCGTTTCCCAAGGTTGGGCTTTTTTTCCTCTCAACCCCAGCCTTGGGTGGGCTCCCTTTCTCCATGAATTTTTCTCCCTGCTCTTACAAAGAGGGAGTCACGCTTTCTGAAATGCTCAGATTCACACATTTCGACCTCCCCTGGGTGAGCAACGCATTGGGCAGGCAACTGGCTTGTCAGGACTAAATGCCTCATTCCAGCCACCGGCCTGGGACAGCGCTCTTGGCGAAGGGAAAGCCCCAGGGTGTCTGGAGGCGCCGAGGTAGTGAGGGGAACCCCAGCTGCTGGACCGCCTTTTACGGGCAGTCCCTGCCTGCCGCCTGTCCTTGTGCTTCTCTGAAGAGCTTTGACTTTCTGCGTGAGGGTGCTGATGCCTTCGGGGGACATCTGCTTTCTTTGCCTGGCCATTGGTAAAAGTGAAACACTCCCTACTAAGAATGAAGAGAAACCGCCTGGTGCTTTCCGTACTTGGGAAAGAAATCCTGTGTTAAGTCTTCCCTTCTTATTGCATTATATCAAATCCCACTCGGAGAGGCTGCTTCGTGCACCTCAACCTGGTACGTTCGGAACCCTGGCCGAAGAACCTGCTGTGTGAGAGTTCCCAGAGCGCTTCAGAAAACCCCAGGTTTGTGTTGGCTGGGGGTCAAAATGCTGGCGGGTTTAATCAATCAAGAATAAATATGCGCCGTCTTTTCATAATGGGCGCACAAGATATCTGCTTTTTTAAAAACTATACCCTGCCCTGATCGGCATGGCTCAGAGGGTTGGGTGTCACCCCGCAATGCTGAAGGTCGCTGGTTTGATTCCCAGTCAGGGGGCACGTGCCTGTGTTGCGAGTTTGGTCGTTGGGGCGCATACCAGAGACAGTCGATCGATGTTTCTCTCTCACATCAATGTTTCTCCCTCCCTTTCCTTCTCTCTGAAAATAATAAACAAATAAAGTCTTTAAAAAATAAAAAATGTACCCTGTAGTATTAAAGAAACGAGGGTGCAGGTTTTTCAGAACTAAAAAATACAGCCACGCCGGACATTGATTAAAATTACTCAAATATCACTGTTTATGGATTACTATAGAGGTAACTTCTGCTCACAGTCGTGCACATGTTCCACTCTCAGTTTGGCCTTTAATAACTGTGGGAGAGCACAGGGCCAGTGGCAGATGAGACACCTGAGAGCCCACGGCAGCACTGACCTTTGGGGGAACACAAATGACTGTGTCCTTCTGACTGTGGTAAACCGCACCCCCACGTCACACCCACGTCACGCCCTTATCAACAATCAACCAGGAAGTAGTTCCTGGACACTTTCCGAACTGCGCACTGACAGTGCTGAAATCTTCCATGTGGTCCTGCTCTCTGAGAAACGTAACACTCAGTTGGGTGCCTTCATGTCCTGGGCCCTCTGTAACAGAGTCCCACAAACGGCATTGCCTACAGTGACAGAATTTTGTGGTCTCTCAGCTCTAGAGTCTTAAAGTCCAACGTCAAGGTGTCAGCAGGCCTTGCTCCTTCTGAAACCTGTGACGGGGACTCATTCTTTGCCTCTTCCTGGCTTTCGATGGTGGCCGGCTGTCCTTGGCGTCCCCTTCGCTTGTGGACACATCACTCCCCTCTCTGCCTCAATGTCACACAGCCTTCTTCATGTGCCCGTGTCTTCCCACAGCATGTTCCTCTTCTTAAAAGGACATCTGTCATGCTGGATTCGGGCTCCTACTCATGGCCTCACCTTAACTTCCATTATAACCGACCTATTTCCAAAGACAGTCACGTTCACAGGTGCCACGGGTGGAACTCCAACATATCTTTTTTGGGGGGGTCCGGGGGGGGACACAATTCAATCCATAACATTGGAGAAACAAAAAAATAAACTCACGGAAACCGGTAGAGAATAATAAATACCTGTATAATTAAGTTTTTAGATATATCACCAAACTAGCAGTGCTATGAAAGTTCACAGAATTATTCCAGAAGGATGAGGTAGTTTGAGAGGAGTTTATGGGTTTTGTTGCACTTGGATGGAAAGGTGCATGAGGAAAGACGTGGATGTTCCAGAAAAAGGAGCCGAATAAACACGGTACTTCCCCATCTGGCTCCTCCCCTCCTCTGTGGTCTCCCGTGTTCCAGGAGACTTACTCGGTGACAGGAGTCCCCAGGCACCTTCTCCTTTCACATCCCCCACACCTGGCACCTGGCACTTGTTCTAACTGGGATGTCCACCTCTTCAGTTCCTACCACCTCCGCCACCCATCCATTTCCTGTTTGTCCCTCCACAGTCCCAACCTTGACACCATAACTCCTGGAATCCTGGATGCCCCAGGAGAATTAGTCACCACCCACCTGTGCCACCACCACCCCTTGTAGATCTTAATTAGTAACCGGGTGTGCCTTGAGGACGAGTGCTATGTCTTAGTCCCCTTTACAGTCCCCTGCAGCACAGAGCGCAGCACCATGCGCGCTTACCAAAGGCTTACTGGCATTTCGTCGACCTGAACTGTTTACGGAAAGGGAAGGCAGAGCCCAGCCAGGACCTGGCGAGGGGCCAGGGTCTGCAGATGGGCAGGTGACCCAGCTGCAGGGAAGAGGAGTGAGTCGCCACAGCAGAGGGGGGCAGGGGCAGCAGGGGTCTCTGCGCAAGAGCCCTGCTTGTCAGCCCGATGTGCTGGAAAACGCAGAAGAGCCAACACAATGAGAGCGTTTGATTGGAGGAGGGAAGGCGGAGAAGGCCAGAGGTGGCGGGGCTGGGGGAGGATTTCAAGCAGGGAAATGGGTTCGAGTTTGAGTGTGAGAGACTTGGTCGGGCGGCAGATGAAAGCTGGGAAGTGGGGGTCAAGTCCGGTTGGGGGGGAATATGCTAACTCAAGTCTAAAGATGACCCAGGCAGGCAAAGGAGACATGGCGGTAGGGTGGGGATACTGGGCATGAGCCAAGGTGAAGAAGAGTGCTTTGCGCCTTCGACAGGTTTGCAGTGTTGGAAAAAGAGAGAGTTGCGATTTCTCCCTGGAGGGGTGGGTGACAGGATGGGGGCTCTAGGAAGCTCAGAAGGGGTGGGGGTCGGCCGCAAGTTCAGCTTTGCACAGGAGTGCTTTGAATTCCTGCGGGACAGCTAGGTTTTCTGAAGTGAACAACGAGGTGGTGGGGTTTGGGCTTTTAGGGTTTTTTTAGTAACCACTATAATTAGAATCTCCTTTGAGATCCAGTTCTGCCCCTTTAGAAACGTGCCCCAGGGTTTTATGACGCCATGACTTTAAAATGTGCATAACTGACACCCAGGGCAGGCTCAACCCCCGCAGGTCCTTCCAGAGCCCACTTGTGAACTGGAAAGAAGTGGAAACCACAAGCTAACGGTCAGTGACAACTCTCCTGGGAAACAACACAGTTTAAACGCAGACACACAGACATCCCACCCTCCCTGCTGCACTGGAGAAAGGGGACTGGGAGCCCCCAGGCGCTCGACGGTCTTTGCTTTTCTCCTGCGCAGCCTGAGCTGCGCAGCCGCCTGTGCCCGCAGCCCCGGGCGAGCAGTCCCAGAGCCGGTGCGCGGGGACCTCACTGCATCGCGCTGCAGAGAGAGAGAGAGGGGACCTGCAGGGTCTGACACACAGGGAGGACGTTGACACATGCCATTCTGGCACCTCCGTGGCCTTGACCGTCATGGCGCGGCCCATGCGCGGCCGTGTCACCACAAACACGCTTTCCCTCCTCTAGGAAGGAGAGTGCTCGTGGAAGCTGCCAGTCCGGGCCGCTCCGAAGGAGGAGATGTTAACAAACATGAAGGACTTAGAATAGTGCCCAGCTTAGAGTAAGCACTCACTCACTGGGGGATGTACACTTTTCCAATAAAAATGAGCTTAATGTTTTCTAAGTGTTTATGCCGGAAGCTTCCAAGCCTCAGGGACCGAAATTAGGCAGAAAACATCCTGTGGTTCCTACTGTCCAGTGGCTCTGGGCCCCCGCTTAATGCCATCGCACTCAGACGGACAAGGAGGCCGTGCCCCGGAGTCTGGCAGGCAATGGCAGTGACCCCTTGGTGAAGCCATCCGGAAGGATGTCTCCTTTTCCAAATGCCCCTGCTCCTTCATCAGTCATGGGTCCAGCCTCCTGCTCCGCCCGGAACGCCCTCAGCGCCCCTCTGCCCTACCTGGTCAGCTCCTGTTTGCATCCCCAGTGTGACGAGCAGTTAGGAGCTATAAAGTGACACATGCTTCTTACCTGCTTTCTGCCCTTGGGCCAGTTACTTAATCTCTCTGAGCCTTGACTCTTTTCTATCTTTTTTTTTCTTTCTCTTTTTTAAAATATATTTTATTGATTATGCTATTACGGTTGTCCCAGTTTTTCCCCCTCTGCCCCCCTCCACCCTGCACCCCCACTCCCACCCTCCAGCAATGCCCCCTTAGTTTACATCCGTGGGTCATGTATATAAGCTCTTTGGCTACGCCACTTCCTGTACTGTTCTTAGCTGTAACATAGAGACAATAAAGTACCTACCTCATAAAGCTATTGAGAGAATTGCATAAAATAACACGTGTTAAGTGGATCGGCCCTGGGACGGCGCGTGTCCGGGGCTCCTCCTTTAGCTCTGTGTCACCACGGGTCAGAACCGTCCCAGCCGTCCAGGAGTGGGCAGCGCAGTGGCTCTCCCCCGCCCCTCTGGCCAGCACACACCTGGCGGAAGGCACGTGGGGCACCGGCCCAGAGCCCCGCCCTGCAGGCCTGACCGTGGGAGGGCAGAGCCCAGTCCCCGTGCACAGCGGCCTCCGCGAGGTCTAGCAGGGCGCCTAGTACACAGTGAGCATCAGTGGGGCCTCTGTCAGACAAGCGAATGACTCTCTCTAAAGGAGAAAACTGTTCAAGGAAAATTAATTAAGGCAATCTGGTCCTGCCACAGATTTTCAAAAGGGTTTGGTCATAGTTGGGTCTCTCGCATTTTGCAAAACACTGTTTCTGTCAAAAGGGTGACGAAGGGCGCTCATCCACATATGGCATCAGTCACCATAGCCCACAGGTGGGGGCTCCCCGCGTGTCCCCCGGCAGATGGACGGACATACAAGGCGGTGTGCCATACTACAGAAATTACTCGGCCTCAAAAAGGCAAACAATTCCGACACCGACCACAACATGTGTGAACCCTGAAGACGTTAGGCTACACGAAGTAAGTCCATCACAAAAGGACCAACAGTTATGGCTGCGTTTATGTGAGGCTCCTAGAGTAACCCAGTGCGCAGATACAGGACTTAGAGTGGGAGTCGGAGGGACCTAGAGAACGGGGAGGAGGAGGTTGTGTTCGATGGCGGCAGAATCTCCATTTGGGAAGATGAGCCGTTTCTGGAGATGAACAGTAGGGATGGTCACACAACGTAAATGGACTTAGACTCAAAGAAAATTGCCCTTAAAAACGGTTAAAATGGTAAATTTTATGTCGTATATATTTTATCACGGAAAATGGGAGAAGGGAATGTTTCAATAGCTCCATTTGTACGAAGGGATTTTTTTAGCTTGTATGTGACTTGTCCATGTGGACGTGGATGCAACTGCTCCAGCCACCCCTGTCCCAGCATCACTAGGGGACTGGGGACAGCATCAGAACCTAGTTCTAGTTCAAAGTTTTAGGAGGAAAACCAGAGAGTGCCTTCCTTCGCTCTGCAGAGAGTTCAGGCCTTCTCCAGAGAGTCACATGGAGAGGTGTGGTGTTTACCGGAGCCCCCAGGAATGTAACTGTGTGCACTTTAAATAGTAGGGTTGAAGGAGGGTTTTTCCTACCATTTAACTTGGTCTGAAATCAGTATATCTCTTGGCGTGTTTCTGGTTAAAAGTTGTCCCCTCAGTGTTGGTGACGCCAGGAGCCTCAAGCACTCTCGATTTGCTTCATCTCTTTGGCCAGAGACGGGGACCATCACCGTCCAGGATGATGTCACCATGATTTGCACTGGGAGGAGGGAAGGCTGGGTCGTGGGGAAGCCTTTGGTTGTGGAATCAGAAAACACTGGAAGTAAGAGACATTTAAGAAAGGGGCTCGGGGTGAGGCCGTAAACGGTGCTAAAACATATCCTTGGAAAATAGCTGAGAACCATCAAATTCAGTAAAATGGTGTGAAGACAAGGCTGTAAATATGAAGAGCATGTTTGTCTTTGACGGTGGACACTTTGCTTTGTCCACACATCAGACATAGAGCTCGAATCCCTCCCAGTTTCTCCCTCAACCTGGACGTTCAGTTTCCCGAAGGGGGAGCTCTTGCCGTTCCGTTCACTCCTCTTGCCCAAATCCCCGAGACGGCGCCGGGCCAGGCGCGCCCGGTCACACAGCGTGTCGGATGGACAGATGCTTAAACCTGGCTAAGTACGTTTCAGACATAGACCACGAATACAGAGTGTGCACATTCTCTTTATCACATGATTCACATCTAAAAAGTTGTATCTGAAATAGTCTCTCCGCAAGGTCTACAAAGTTTATTTGGGGTAAAAAAACCTGAATCTAATAATACTCAATTATCAAGCATCAGTTTCCAAAATACCTGCCACTTCCTGGATCTAATTTTGTTTCAGTTCTATAAGGAGACCACCCAGTCGAAGAAGGAAGTATTTTTATCTCCATGCTAATTTGGTAAATCGTTTTTCCCCCGGAAGAGTCAGGCTCTGCTGGGCACAAGCCAGATATGTGGTAAAGAGAAGCCACGAAGGAGCAAGGCCGCCACCAGCTCACTGAAGCAAAGGACAGGACGGCGGTGCCCGACGGGGCCCACATTCAGGGGCGTCCATGCAAAACTGGCGCAGTAGGTCGGTAAATCCGGAAGTTGAAAAAACTGGGCAGGTCCCTTTTCTGGTCTCCAGCAAAGTCATCCATGTTGAATGCAGCCTTAGATGAGTCTAGCCATCTGAGTTCTCATTGTCACCAGGTCAGTGGTTCCTTCTCTCCGAAGTCCCTTCTGTCCGCGGTCACCTTTTCCAAGGCTCTACGTGCACATTCATGCAAAGGGTTCCGTTTGGGTGTCAAGAGAGGGCATTTGGGAGACTGGTTGACAGCGCGTGCTCTGGAGCCAAACTGCCTCCCAGGTCAGATCCTAGATCTGCTAGCTGTGTAGCTTCAGGGAAATTAATCAACAGCCCTCTGCCTTGGTTTCCTCATCTATAAAACATGGACCATGATAATAGTACCTACCTCATTGCACTGATGCGAAGGGGTTGATATATTAATTTACAATGAATGGATATATTGCAGCAGTGTCTGGCATGTTCTAAGCATTATAATATATCTCAAAATATTATAACTGTATATAATTCACATACCTTATTTCATGTAATTTATTATGTAATTTACTGAAACATTTACAGCACAGCCCTCATAATTATAAAGCTATCCCCACAAAGAATAAAATCAGGACATCCACAAGAGAACACAATATATAAAATAAGGAAGTGTTTTAAATAATCTGAGAAATAAAATAAAATAATCCGATAAATGTAGATGCTTTCAAGGAGTCCTTGCAACTGAGTGCGAACATTAATCTGGTCATGCTGGCGGCCCACCAGACATTTTTCAACTCGCGGGCCATAGGACAATGGTCATCAACCTCTGCTGAGAAATCTCCCCGAGAGGGTCTCAAGGCGGCAGCTGCCATCACCCGCTGCATTCCCAGTCCCGCGAGCACCCCCAGGGGAAAGGTCAGGCTGTTGCACAGTGATTCCTGGATCAGCCTGACCTTAGAGTAACGTGGCATCGTGGCTGGCATAAGGGCCAAGGGCTTCATAACCATCTCTTATTCTTCTGTCCCTGCGTCTGGGGTCCAGCGGGGCCATCCTACAAATCGAGTCCAAGTTTCCGTGGTGGTCAGTGGCTCGCTTTGGTACCCGCCAAGCTTCATGCTCATTTCAGCATTTACATGAAGGTTGGGCATTCCCTGCTCTCCCGCCCTCTCTTGTGTTCTCCCAGTGTCTGCCCACCTGTCCATCAACCCATCTTTCTCTTCTTTCTGCCAAGAAGGACAGGAGTGTCAGCGACGCTGTCATTCGGCACAGGTGTCCTCGATGGGATTTAGTGTCACAGCTCCCCCCGACGTCCTCTACTGCTTGGGAATCCAGTACTCGCGCCCTCAGAAGTAGGATGCGGGATGCCACTAGAGAACTCAGATTCTTTTAGTTCAGCTGAAAGCCACTTAATGGTTTGCAACGCGGGTTTCTTCAGCCGCCGAGACTGAACTCTTGGATGTCTCTCCCTGTGTCCTAGCCCCACTCCAGCGCCCAGGCCCAGAGTCCCAAGTCCTCTCTCCCGCTCGTCTTCTCAGCCTGCCTTCACTTTCCTGGGCTGCCACAGCCCCCTCACCGAGACGGCTGTCCCACACCCTCACTGGACTATGGGCTTCCAATCCGGACCCACGCCCTGACTGTGCCTGGGACTGTGATGCCCCTACATGTCCACCTGCTCTCGGAAGGGATCTCCAGGCCCCTTAGGGCTTTTCTGATGGAGGAACAGCACCCGTTCAGAGCAGGAGTCGGTCACTGACAGCCGCAAGCCTGGGACTCAGCTTTGCCGCTTCCTGTCTGGGTGGCCCTGGGTACTACTGACCCTGTGTAAACCTGTTATTTTATTATAAAACTAGAGCAATCAAGGTGCCTTTCCCAAAGGGTCGTGGTGGGCATTAAATTGGGCAACATGCATACGGGACTGACTCGGGCCAGGCAGCCATAACCCCCGGTCCATACTCCATTCCGCACACGTTCCCTGCCACCCCAAACCGTGGGTATCGGGCGACCAGCACGGCCGCTCTGGCAGACAGTGCACCTGGTAAGGGGCAGGGGCTGTGCCTTCGTCAGATCTCACTCCTCGAGAACGTCCAGGTTGGGTCCTTGCACGTGGGAAACGCCTACCTTAGATTAGTTGAATATGGAGTTTACATTGTGTCAGCTGCTTCAAGGCGACTGAGGGACGTCCGAACCGCCTGGCAGCGGGAATCACCGCCGTTCAGAGGCGGGTTAGGGCCGGTGAGGCCCCGGGCACAGAAGAAAATATTGGGCCCCTTAAAAAAAAGAGAGAGACAGGGAAAATAAAAATACATGTTTAAAAACACATACTTTTAAAACCGTAAATGAAACAAGTACATATCCCCAAACTAATATACATCCCTGCGTATACCGTGAGTCTGCGCGGCGGGAGAGCCTTTGTGAGCACTCAGTAGCAAATGCGATTCCCTTGCTCCGAGGAGCGGTAGCGCAGCCGCGCGGGGCCCATGCAGCGTAGTCATGAAATAATGAAGATAAGCGAATATAAACATACTATCAGGTTGTAGCGCCGATTGTAAACTCGTATGTAATTAGAATTGCACAAATGAAGCCAAACTTGGTGTCCTTAGGAAAAGGGGTAAAGTTGGGGTTTTGCGGGGCCCTTCAGAAGTCGGGGCCCGGGCGCAGTCCTGGGGCACCTGCCGATAAATCCGCCTCTGCCGCCGTTACGCCCACCCCCGAGACACAGACTTCCCGCGGGCGAAACACAGCCTGCATTTAACTGGGGACCATGCACCTGACATTCCACGCCGGCAGGCCACTCGGGTTTCATTTCCCTTGTTGTGTCAGGAAATCAATCAATGACTTCAGCCAAATCTTGAGACTTTCTTCCATCTTTCGAGCAGTGGTGAATAATTCATGTCCCTTTCCCCACTCCCCCGACACAAAACTCTTCTATTCTCAACCTAAATAACTTTCAGAATATGCATTATTGAATCTGCCTTGGGTCTCTAGTTACCAGACTTTTAAAGAGCAGGCTGTTCACTTCCCCCGTGAAGAGGCTGCAATCCTTGAGACCCCTGAAGATGCTTTTCTCCTCTTTTATAGTGTTAACTTTTGCCCTCCATGTCAGCAAAAGAGCACTGACCTAGACAAACAGAACTTGCAAGTGTTAGAATTTGAAGAGCATTCCGAAATGAGTCACCCAAACAATATTGATCCCTTGCACTTATTTCTCCAGTCTGACAACACCTTCCACTTTGCCAAGAAACAACAAACAAGGTATTAGACACGATCAAAATAGGGTCATGTGACTAGCAATCAGAACATTCCATATTTGCATATAGTGCCTCTCCGCTGATTTTAAAGCGCTTCCCTGCTCTGTGGCCCTTGTCTGCACCAGAGGCAGGCGCTCTGGGCGGTGGAACCCAAGTCCACCCGCCCACCTGGGCTGGGCTGAGCAAAGGGGAAGGGATGCTACTCAAACTGTTATCAAAGGAAAGTCAGTTCTGTTCCCAGCAGGACCAGACCAGTGACGAGCTTGATTCTACCTGTGAGGCATTGTCATATCACATCTTCCTCTGAACACATCCGCCGCCTTCTCTCCACGTGGCCTTCCCTTCTTCCATTAAAATTTCTTCCCCACAAGTCTTAGTCAGACCTGAAGATGTTCTCAAATTAGTAAAAAGGAAATAGCACTCAGTGAAAATGTTTTCAGGTTTTTAAATACTTTCTATGTCTTTTTTCTGGTACTTTGCAGTGGAAAATAGTTCAAGTCCTGTTAAACGGACAACAGATAGGTTAGGAATTGTCTAACAGGGCACCTCACCTAATCCCCATAACAGAGGTTTACAGGAGGAATTACCCCCATTCTGTCATTCAGGAAATGGATTAACGGGCCAGCCCGAGGGAGGTAACAGTCAGGAAGCCAGGCTCAGCTCAAGTTCAAGTGGGCTTGCTCCGCCAGCACAGGTCCCAGCTTTTTGCTCCGTCCTCTTTGTGAAGGCTGAAGCAGGTCCAGCCAGCGGCAGCCTTCCTGAATTCCAGATCAGTCAGGAGACACAGAAAGGCGCGGGACAGACACCATTTGAAAGGCCACCTTTACTGCCACTCAGAGCCAGACAGCAGAACGGGGCGTAGACGTGCGGCCACCGGGCTTCCCCAGGCCAGACTCCAAAACTAGATGGACTCACTCATCCATCTGCAAAACACATCCTGCGAAGGCACAGACCAGCACGTGTGCCTCCTGCCACCGCCAGCCCCCAGGAGGAGGGAGGGAGGAGGGGCCCTGTTTCCAGAGCTGCCTCCTCCTTCTCCCAGACTCACTGACCCACCAAGCGAGGGGAGGAGACAGGACAGGAGCCGCCGCCCCAGGTGCCCTCCATGTGTCAGGCAGCGTCAGGAGCGGGAAGAAGCACTGGCCCCCTCAAGTGTCCCCTGAGGAGTTCTGTCTCGTGGGCACAGTGGGTGTTCCGTCACACATGGCGACCTCCTGGCAGTTAAATATCACGCCACCCTCATCGCAGAATTTTGGCCCACAAATCCCAACAGAGGCCAAGAGGTCGGGAAGTCCTTGTTTCACTGACTCGCTGCCTGACCTCGGGCAGGCCACTTAACGAGGCTGTCTTGATGTCCCCGTTAATAAAACCTGCACCGTTGACGGGACGCTCCCCATGGGTAATGTTTCCATCACAGGCAGCCGCAAGTGGATCTCACAAACTCAGCTACAAAAACGGAGCCAGCCCACCACGTGGCGGACACCACGGCCCGGAGCCAGCCTGCCCTCCTCCCGAGTCCCCAGCCAGCCCAGCTCTGGTGGCGAGCCCCCTGTTATCCCCCCACCGAGAGGGGACTCCCCCCGCTGCGCCTGGGCGGCTCTTCATCCTGAGTGTCGAGCGTATTGAGTAACAGGTTATTTTATGCCTCTCGAATGTTCGACGTCTGAGCAGCTACACACACTTGAATCTATATTTCACTCCATTGACAGGCCCGGAAAGGACATATGGTTTAGATTTTTAGACAACGCTCCATGTAAAAAGCCTCTCCTTTTAGAGAGTCGTATTTTTAGAGTCTCCAAAGCTAAACTCTGGGCTGAATTGAATCTATATCGGCCTCCAGTCCAATCAGGAGCCTAAACAGAACTTTGTGTCAGTGTAATACACTGTTAACTGATATGTCAGAAAATCAATTAATTACTTTTAAGAAGCAGTTAAGAGGGTCCCTACAATGCTGCCACATGAATTATTAAAGAAGACCGTGTCAGGAGGCCCACCCCAGCCCATGGTGTGGGGGAGGGGGTGAAGCTACGCCGCCGGCCCTGAGTTCTCACTGCGAATAGCACACAGTCGAAGGGCCCACAGTAAGGAGAGGACGTGACCAGGCGTGAAGGGCGTGGGGTGGGAGGTGCGGGACGGGGCTGGCGCTGCTGACCGCGCCTGGTCACCTTGCTGCCTGGGCTGGGTTTCCCGGTACCTGCGCCGGTGTCTTCAGACAAGAGCTGCAGGAGTTGCCAGTGCGTGGGCAGCCCCGCCTGGGAGCCCAACGGGCCCCTCCTTCCCTGGAGCCCCGCTCCTCCCAGAGGGAAGCTCAGGCAAGGACCACAGCTCCCTCTGGCACCTGCTGGCCCTCTGCCTGCCTCCCGCCTACCCTCGGCCACATGAGGCCTCTGGGGTGGGAGGCCAGGGGCCTCTCCCATGCCCTGGATTGCTCCCACTCAGAATGTTTAGCCTGGCCCTGGCCCGGTGGCTCAGTTGGTGAGAGCATCATCCCCTACACCAAAAGGTTGCAGGTTCGATTCCCGGTCAGGGCTCATGAGAGAGGTAGTTGATCGATGTTCCTCTCACATTGATGTTTCTCTCTCTTCCCCCATTCTTCTCTCTCTAAAATCAATAAACATATCCTTGGATGAGGATTTTAAAAATGTTTAGCTCAGATCCAGGCACTCATCCATATACATCTATTCCGCTGGGACCGATTGTAAGACTGGCTGGGGTTTCAGATACGGAGCAGACATGGGGTCCCCAAACGCAGAGAGAACCCCTTCCTGCCTCGACTCAGCTGTGCACGGAGGGGGCAGGTGCGGTGCTGGGGGCTCTACAGTTGAGTGTTCCTCGCTGCGTGCCTTTGGTTTTGACTTGGCCAGAAACATTTACCATGTGAGTGAGGACGAAGCCGCCCCCGTGCACAACGAAAGTGCCAGGAGCTCTGAGCCAGGGCGAGGGGTCCTGCCCGCCCACGCCCCCATCGTCCGTGTGCCCAAAATGCAGAGGTGGTTCCTTAGGCTGCGAACCGGCCCCAAGAGTCGGAAAACAGAGGGGAGCATCCCCGGCTTCTAAACTTTCCTGGATCCCAGCGATGAAAAGAGTACGTTGCAGAGGGAGGGTGTTTTCATTACCCACCACCGGGGAGCAGTTAACTGCTCTCTCACTCTGGGCTCCGGGCTGACTCAGGGCGCAAGGGGCCGCAGAGCACGCCGCAGCTACATCGTCATCACTCATTCGCCCATTCACCCGTTCATTCACAAAAAGTGGTGACTGCGAGCCCACCCGGCTCCAGGCACGGTCCTTGTGCTGGGTGCCCTACAGCCCCGCACGGGACGGCGTCGGTTCCTCGCTGTGCCACGCACTAGGAGGGTGGCGGCGGCCAACAAATAAGGAGGCCCAGAAATTCAGGAAGACAGATGCGCCGATGAAAGTGAACAAGTGTGTGTGGTGCGATGCCCAGGACAGCGTGGGGGAGGGAGGGGGTCACTCCAGCCCTTACTTTGAGAGACGACGCTTGGGCAGCCGTGGGGAAAGCTGGTGGGGCCAAGGGGCCCAGGCAATGGGAAAGCCTGTGACAGCCCCCGGGGCAGGAGGGGCGTGGCGTAGCCGAGGGGCAGGATGGCGGCAGGGTGAGCTGTGGGACCCAGGTGCTCTGTGAGGTCAGCGAGGTGGGCGGGGCATAGAGCTGGGGCACACTGGCCTCCGGCTGGCTCGAGGGGGTGAGGCCCTTCCCCCCACCGCACACTCTACCACCGAGCAGGCTACCGGACACTCCTCTGTGGCTGTATGAGTTCAAACGTGACTGTCAGATACCTCATCCCGACAGAACCCTGTCTCTCTGTGCCTCACCCAGTCACCGAGGCCGAGACCCCCTGCCCAGGGCTGCCATCTGCAGGGCATCTGCTCCCTGGGCCTTCACTTCCTGGACCCCAGCTGCTGCTGCTGTTACTGTTACCTTTTTTCCTTACTTCGTCCCTTTAAATATATTGTTGATGATGATTTGCACCCACTTTTGTTCAGCAGACAGCTATTGAGCACCCACTCTCTGTCCTCCTGGGCCCTGCGCCACCACCAGGAGTGGCTGGATGGGCCAAAATCAGCAAGTGTCCCCGCCCCCCAATCCATGGCTCCCACTGCCCCCAGCCGCCCACAGCGAAGCCTCGCGGGGCCTGTGCGGAAGTCACCTGCACTCTTTAAACACAGCGCCCACGTGAGCATTCGGGGTCCGGACCGGTGTGTGATTCATGGGCAAACCCAACTGCCGGGCCTGCTGCTGGCCAGGGCGAAGGGGGGTCCCCTCAGGGGGCAGTGCCTGGACGCCACCCAGGGTGCAGGGAGCTCTGTCAGGTGCACTCAGGGCGAACGCCAGGGGAGCTTCACCCTCACGTCAGGGGCCAGCACGGAGAGGACGGAGGGCCAGGGAGCCTCTTGCTCTACACG
Source organism: Mormoops blainvillei (assembly GCA_004026545.1). Classification (NCBI taxonomy): domain Eukaryota; kingdom Metazoa; phylum Chordata; class Mammalia; order Chiroptera; family Mormoopidae; genus Mormoops; species Mormoops blainvillei. The sequence goes on from PVJD01005009.1 coordinate 15,031, forward strand.
TGGCTTTCATTACGCAGCTCTTGACTTCAGAAAGACAGGTCATTTGTTCTGAGTTCCCAGGAACCTAAATGAATTCCCCATGAGAAAAAAAAAAGTTTTGGAAATGATCTCCATTACTGATGATTCGATCAGGAAATTACGAAAAGGAGAAAAACAGGGCCTGGGGGAGCCTCGCGCACTGCGGCCGGCGGGGAAGACGCGGAAGCCCGGTCGGGCTCCCTCACCAGACCCCGGAGCCATGGGGCACAACTCGGGCCCACAGGGTGGCCGGTGGAGTGAGCAGGAAGTCCCTGAGCCTACGGGGGAGGGAACCCGGCCACAGAGGCAGCACACATTGGTGCTGGCTTGTGGAAGCTGACTTCAGGGCCAGTCTGTGTCAGTTCTGTTTGGTTTATAATTGAACTCGTTGGCTGGTCTCCGTGGCCACGCTGGCCTGTGGGTGTACCCACACCGTGGAAACAACACGCAGCGGCTCATTCACAGCCTGGAGGGTGCTCGTTCCCAAAACGGAGGAGAGGAGAAAGAGGCAGAAAACCAGAAAGATGGGGCGCGAGCTGAGGAAGTCTGGTGAGATGATCCAGAACCCTGAAGGTCAGGTCTCCATCGTGCAAAGCCGCGCCCACTCCTCTGCGCCCTCCAACAGTGACTAAGCTCATCCCCTTCCCCGACGGGTGGCCTCCTGACCCAGTGGGCCGCTCACGCCCCTCGGGGCCTCCCTCGGGGGCCTGCAGACATCACACAGGGCATCGCCTTTTTTTTTTAAAGAAGAAGCACGATGGAGGTCTCCGTGTTTGTGTGCGTGAGTGGCACTAGGACGTCGCCTCTGTGCTCCGAGGGTAAAAGCACCCACTTCCTCACCTGCCCCCGTCCCTTCCTTTCTAGTCTGACCTTCCCAGTCAGGTGGCAGGGCTTGACATGAGACACGTGGAAAATGAAAAGAGAGGGACAGAGCTGTGAAGCCATCTGATGTGAGCCAGATGGATCCCATCTGCTTTCCACATCAAGAAGATGTAAATAACACGGGCAAGCATGCATTCCTCTCGCAAGGACCGGCACCCCTTCCGGAGGGCACCCTAGCAAAGCAGAGCGGGGCCAGGGTCTCACCGAAGGCCCGGCGGCCCTCTGACTGTGACCGGAACAAGGGTGAGAACAGAGTCCACCGGGAATGGGGTTCACGCAGCGAGCCCAGGGAACAGAAGCCCAAAGTGGATCTTTACTCCGATCCCAGGCAAACTGGCCATTCACATTGTACATCATCAGGATTCAGGTTTAATTTGTACAAAAACAAAACGCACACAGTAGTCGCATCGGGTAACCCTAAAGAAAACTGACAAGGTTACACCTCCCGCCCCACAGCGCCGTGGGCGTGTTCATGCCGCCCCAAAACCTAACAGCACAGAAAGAACCTGGCTCCGGTCCCCTGTCTTCGGAATTGTGAGATAAGCCCTTTCGGTCTCCCAAATGGCTGGCCTTCAATGTATATGCAAGAGAAGTTCAAAGGCTGACTTTGACAAAGGGCTTTGGGATGATCAAGTGTGTCTGACAAGACAGGCTCAGAAGGCTAGAGCAATGAAGACCTGCAAGTTGGGAAAGCAGGATGGGCCGGCCTGAGGCCGCGTTATCTGCAGCCTCAGCGCTGAAAGATAGTGGCCCAGCACAAGGCTTTATCTGGCCTGCCCAAGAATAGAGATTGCACCTCCCCCGAGCCACCCGGCAGCAGAGTCAGGAAACACCTTGCAGGGGAGTTGATGCAATAGCCACCCCGACAGCCTCAGTGACAGTTGACACCATGTTACAACACAGCATTGAGCAACGACCTTGCTGTCTCCTCCAAGTCTCTGTTTTACACCACTTTTCCCCCTGGAGAGACAAAGGGGACACTCGGGGTGGCATTTCTTTTTTTTTTTTTTTTTGGCTTCTCCCCTTCCTTCCAATTTAGACTGTCGAAGAGAGGAAAGGGACATGCTTCCTCCTTCCTTTGCAATTCAACCGACAACTCCTTTCCTGATTGACATGTCAGGTAGGAGAGGAGCGAAGTCGACTCTTCTTCGCATGTTGTTCTTTCTTGAGGCTTTCATAGCGTTCTCGGTATCTCTTCTGGGAGATTTATTACTCAGTTCCTGCGACTTCGTGGGGGCTGGAACTTAATTTATGTGATCGTAATCAGGAAACCGCTTAAGGGGAAGAAATCCATTTAGCTTTTGTGAATTGTAAATTTTCTGGAAATAAAATATCATGAGACCCTCCCTTTTTTTTTTTTTTTTTTTAAGAAGTAACAGTATGGCAGTTGAGGAGTGGCAGGTTTGGGGTGACAGACACTAAGGAACCGGTCAGGGGGTCTCGGAGCAGCCACTGGTCCAGGGCCTTGGGAAAGTCACCGTTTTTCAGAGCCTCTTTTTCTCTGTGGAAAATGAGGGGATGTGATAAAGCGTTTGCGAAGACTGCTCACCTCTCAAAAGGAATGGACGCTGCTCCACAGATGGGCAGCCTTCAAAATGGTTTCACTCTGATTTGTCAGGTCATGACCCTACCCTTCTGATGATTGGCTTTTCAAAGTACGTCAGCAGTTAGGGTTCACTTGGGGCTTTTCGGTGACCTTTGGATAATGACAGAGCTCTAGGCGCGGCCAATGAGGAAACTGAGGCAAGGAAAGGTTAGGGGACGTGCAGAGAGCCACAGAGAATCACACACTGACTCTCCTCATACAATGGGTGACTAGGGGGGCAAAAAAAGGCATTTTAGACAAGAGTCTTTTAAACGCCTCAGAAGAGCACGAAACAGTAAGAAGTATATTGCATGCATGACTCAGGAGACGGAGCTAGCGACTGAAAAGAGGCTTCTGGAAGCGATACATGCTCTTCTACCTGAGAAACACTATGTTTCCTTTATTCCCTTCCATTTCTTTTTCTTCCCTCTCTTTTCTTTGTGTCATAATAATAACTACTATTATTATTTTTACCCTACAACTAATGAGCGGGTTACAATCTATGGCCTGATAGTCAGTCACAGGCCAGCGCCCTTTCACAGGGCAGCGTCCTGCTCGTTTCTAAGTCAGAAGTTGAGATGTCCTTCTTCACCCCCGGCGCGTGCTGCATGGGGTTCTCACCGCTCGGCGAGGAGCCCCCCAAGTCTACACCCTGTCCTTATAGTCAGCCTTCCACTGTAGGCGGCCCATGGCCTGCTGGCTTTGAATATACCATCAAGTCCTAATAAATAATGAATCCTAATGACAACATCGAGACACCTATTGGCATTGTGCTCCCAATAAAGTCAGGAGAACCGGGGCCGGGCCCTAAAAATGGCACATGGGTCTCTAACTAAAGGGCTTTAATGCATTTTATATTTAAACTGGAAGGCCGTGGGCTCCCACCCAAATTGTGATGGGCTCTGCTCCTTAAGTACCATTCCGGAGCAGTCGTTGAAATATTTATCTACTTCTCCGGGTTCTGTGTTTCTAAAGCAGCTCATCTTCTTGTAGTACACTTCTAGAGGGGACCTGTCGCAAACCCCCTTGAGCTGGGTAGGGGTGGCCTGGAGCAAAGGCGGTCCCTTTGCAAAGTCAGGTCAATGTCACTTCTAGAATGAGAACTATAAAGAACGACATTGTCTTTAAAACCCACATCGCAATGCAAAGATCGGTTTCTCTGTGCACCTAGTCAAATTCTTGCTGTCACTGCTCCCTCTGCGTGGCTAAGGGCAAATTGTTTAACCTCTCAAACCCTGAGGGAGTAGTAATTCCAAACCTGGGAGAATTCTCCAGAGGATTAAATGAGAGGGCACCGGGAAAGCCCTGGCTGCGGTACCTGGAGCTCAGAAGGAACTCAGCGGGCGTTAGAGGCCATTACCACTTGTCCTCTAAAATACGCTTGGCCATCATGCCCTGTTAGCTAAACGAAGGCTCTCACGTGTGACAGATCCATTCCACGGCCTTCTCTGTCCTCGTGGTGGGAACCCTCAGGGGGTCCCCAGAGTCAGACGACCTTGTGTCTTGTGTTCAGGTAGACGAACCCCAAACTTGTTAAAATCGAACACGGCCCAGGGCGGGTGCACTTCAGGTCGCCCCTGCTAGCTGAGTGATCTCCGGGACCCACGAAGCCGGTACATAAGCGCTCCTAGTATTCGTTTTCTTTTTGAAAAAGATAGAACCATATTGACTTTTCAAGATCCAAAAATTTGCCTCAGAGGGGAATTTAACTTTTTTCAGGAATGTAGACTTACAGCACAGGTCAGAGGGCTCCCGCCCTTGCGTTCCAAAGCAAAATAAACAGGCCCCCCGCAGAGAGATTCTCTTTTCACGGGCTGTTATTGAGGAGTCATTTCAGGTATAGGTACTTTGGACATCGACACTCCAAAATCTTAAAAGTCCACACAGAGAGGATGTTTTCCTGCAGGGGGGTTTATTTTTAGGGGGGGAAAAGAAGCTACATGGTAAGCTTCCAGTGATCCAGCTGTTTCTAGATGTCCACCGCACGTTCTCTTTTAGCTCCAGGTGTTTCAGGCTGAGTGAAAAGCCAGACGGGGGCCACTCTTGCTGCGTCTGCCGCCCTGGCCGCCGCAGGGAAGCCGTGCCGCCGCTGTCCTAGTATCACTTCCCAGTCCACGTCTGAATCTGTGTCCAATTGTACTCGGAAGAATTCTAGGACACTTTTAAATGTGAAGATGACAGGACACAGACTAACGTTCTCCTTAGAGAAGTTTTTCTTTTGCTGCTTTACCTTAAGTCAGTATCACGTTTTCATTACAGGAACGACTTTCAGAGAGGCTGTGATTAATCTGACCTTTATTTATCGTGATCAAAAAAAGAAAATGTATGTGTACTACACACCAAGTGGAAAATGAAACTTCCTTGTAACTGTACTTCCTTCGCACTCCCAGCACCCAAGGGGTTAGCCTGAAGTCTTAATCCATCCCCTCTAACTGGGAAGGGAAGTGGGGAATCAGTTCAGCACCGAAATGGAATTTGCCAGCCTATCTGTGCCCAAGGCAAAAAGCAAAGAAATGAGTTTTCTGGTGAGCTTGGTTTGCGAGGGGGAAAAAATCTACACCTTGCACTGCACTTCACGCCGTTGTCCACTCTGCCGTTGTTAAATAATGACCTCTGGGCAAGTAGGTCAGTCCCGAGGGAGGGCTGGCCCAGCGCGCTGGGCTCACAGTCCGCGAAGCCTGCGGGGGCCCAACTGGGGTTGCAGGGGGAGCTTGCAGACCAAGAGAGGACCCCCACTGGCATCGTCGGTACAGTACCCTTCCTTCCCCCTCGGAAGCCCACCTCCTTGGGCGAAAGAGAGCTCCTGAGTAAAGAAATAGTTCGATATAACTTTGGTGAGAAAAAATTAGGGATCATCTCTGAAAAATGGGATGCTTCCTAAATCAAGAACTTGACACAACTTCTTAAAACTGAATGCTTTTGAAATATTATTTTAAAGCCATATTTATGTAAATACTTGCAGCATACTTATCCTCCAAGCTGACCCTTGTGTGCTGTATTTCTCAAGGATGGTTTGAATTTATCTTCAGGATGAGTGTCTTCATGGACACTTGAATTGTTGAAGTAACCAAAGAGACCAGAGAAATGGAAGTGCCTCAGCATCACTGAACAGCAGGGCACTGCTTGGTCAGTACTTGGGCCAGACATGAACTAGCACTCACCCGGGGCTCAGCTGCCATCACACGTGGGCAATCATCTGTTCCTTTGCTCTTGCCGTTAAAAAGGAAGGAAGGGAGGGAGGGAGGGAGGGAGGAAGGAAGGAAGGAAGGAAGGAAGGAAGGAAGGAAGGAAGGAAGGAAGGAGAGAGAAGAAAAGGGAAGGAAAGAAATGAAAAAAAAAGAAAAGAAAAAACCCCTACTCTGCATAAATACTTGACAGAGGGCCTTCAACTTTTGTTTGTGTGCTTAATCATTTTTGATAATACAATGTTTGGATATTCTCCATATATTTCCTTTATTGTACATATAGTATAAATTGGGAATTAGCAACTAGATAATATTTATTTTCAGGTATTTTGTTTAATTTTGTTAAATAGCATTTTCATTTTTCCTCTCTACCTTTCAAGAAGATGTGAACTCTAGAATTGGCACTACTTATTCACTCAAAAAAGATGGCAAAATTTCCTTTATATTTTGGAAAGTAGATTTAAATTATATTGCTTGCCTAAGCAAGTCCAAATCAATCATATCGAAATGTTTAAATCTAACTTAACCATGGCTTAACTGAGAAAAAAACAATGATGTTTCAAAAGAAGTCTCCACAGAAATGTTTAACATCCCATCACGTTGCATGGCACGTGATTTATAAAAATGTGATTATCACTAGAACATCAGTTATATAACATTATTATTGTAATGTGAAAACATGTAACCATTATAATGCAGATCTTAGGATTTTTATGAAACTTAAAGAATGTAAGTATGTGCATTAAAAATACCATACACCATGATCAAGTGGGATTCATCTCGGGGATGCAAGGATGGTACAATATTCACAAATAAATAAACATCATACACCACATAAAAGGAAAGACAGAAATCACATGATCATATCAACGGATATGGAGAAAGCACTTGATAAGGTACAGCACCCATTTATGATAAAAACACTCATCAAAGTGGGGATAAAGGGGGCATACTTCAACATAATAAAGGCTATATATGAGATACCTGCATCCAACATTATACTGAACGGACAAAAATTAAAAGCTTTCCCACTAAGATCAGGAACAAGACAAAGATGTCTGCTTTCACCACTTCTATCGAACATAGTATTAGAAATCCTAGCCATAGCCATTAGACAAGAAAAATAAATAAAAGGCATCCAAATTGGAAAAGAGAAAATAAAACTGACATTGTTTGCAGATGACATGATAGCATACATAGAAAACCCTATAGGCTCCACCAAAAACACTACACAACCTAATAAGTGAATTTGGCAAAACAGCAGGATACAAAGTCAATATTCAGAAACCAAAGGCATTTTTGTACACCAACAATGAAATATCAGAATTGGAAATCAGGGGAAAAAAATCCTATTTCCTATAGCAACAAGAAAAATAAAGTACCTAAGAATAAACTTAACCAAGGAGGTAAAAGACCTATACTCAGAAAACTATACAATACTGAAGAAAGAAATTAAGGAGGACACAAATAAATGGAAGCATATATACCCTGTTCATGGATTGGAAAAATTAACATCATCAAAATGTTTATACTACCCAAAGCAATTTATAGATTCAATGCAATCCCTATTAAAATACCAATGACATATTTCACAGATATAGAACAAACAGTTCAAAAACTTATTTGGAACCATAAATGACCCTGAATAACTGGAGCAATTTTGGGAAAGAAGAACAACATAGGAGGGAATCACAATACCTGACATCAAACTATATTATAAGGCCACTATAATCAAAACAGTCTGATACTGGCATAAGAACAGACACAGAGATCAATGGAACAGAATAAAGAACCCAGAAATAAACCAATGTCTCTATGGTCAATTAATATTTGACGAAGGGGGCGGAAGCATAAAATGGAGTAAAAATAACCTCTTCAACAAATGGTGTTGGGAGATCTGGACAGCTACATGCAAAAAAATGAAATTCGACCACCAACTTATACCACACACAAAAATCAACTCAAGATGGATAAAAGACTTAAATATAAGTCACAATACCATAAAAGTCCTAGAGGAGAACATAGGAAAATCTCAGATATTACACACAGCAATATTTTCACTAATATGTCTCCCCTAGGGCAAGGGACATAAAGGAAAGAATAAACAAATGGGACTTCATCAAAATAAGAAGCTTCTGCACAACTAAAGAAAACATCAGCAAAATGAAAAGGGAACCAACTGTGTGGGAAAATATACTTATCAGTGACACCTCAGACAAGGGTTTGATCTCCAAAATATATAAAGAACTCACACGACTCCACTCCAGGAAGACAAACAATCTAATTAAAAAACGGACAAAGGACCTGAACAGACACTTCTCCAAGGAGGACATACACAGGGCCCAGAGACACATGAAAGGATGCTCAGCATCACTAGCCATCAGAGAGAGGCAAATTAAAACCACAGTGAGATACCACTTCACAACCACCAGAATGGCCATCATAAACAAACCAACAAACAAGTGCTGGAGAGGATGTGGAGGAAAGGGAACCCTAGTACACTGTTGGCGGGAATGCAGACTGGTGCAGCCACTGTGGAAAACAGTTTGGAGTTTCAAAAAACTAAAAATGGATCTGCCTTTTGACCCAGCAATTCTGCTGCTGGGATTATACCCTCAGAATCCTAAAACACCAATTCAAAAGAACCTATGCACCCCAGTGTTCATAGTAACACAATTTCCAATAGTCAAGAATTGGAAGCAACCTAAGTACCCCATGGTAAATGAGTGGATCAAAAAACTATGTAATATTTACTACAATGGAATACTACGCAGCAGGAAAAAAGAAAGAGCTACTACCCTTTGTGATGGCGTGGATGGAACTGGAGAGCATTATGTGAAATAAGTGAAATGAGCCAGGCGGTGAAAGACAGATAGCATATGATCTCACCTGTAAGTGGAACCTAATCAACAAAATAAACCAGAAAGCAAAATAGAACCAGCAACACTGAAATAAAAAACAAACTGACAGTAACCAGGGGGGAGGAGGGAGGGGAATAACGGGAAAAGGAGGGGAAGGGTCATCAAGGAACATGCATAAAGGACCCACAGACAAAGCCAAATGGGGGAAGGACTGAGGGTGGGAGGTGGGGGTGGGCGGGGCTGGGGAAAATGGTGGCTGGAAAATGTTGACAAAAAACAAACAGGGGGAGGCTAAGAATAGTAGAGGAAATCGAGAAGTCAAAGAAATGATATGTACAGCCCATAAACGTGAACTAAGAGGTGTGGGGATGATGAGATGGGGTGCAGGGCAGAGGGGGAAAGGCAAGAAAAAAATGAGACAACGGTAATAGCATAATCAATAAAATATACCAAAAAAGAAAAAAGAAGAATGTAAGCATGTGATTACATGGAATTATCACTTCCATCGTTGCTGACTTTCTTAGCTGTTTTTTGTTTCACACTACGACAAGAAATTTTAAAGCTTTTTGTGGAGTATGATAATTCCAGGACCTCCCAAGAAATCAAGAGTGACAATCCTAGCCCACTCTTGCATGGGGAATTCTGTTTCCCACATTTGAAGAGAGCAGGGTTCCCGTGAATGGGCCCGTCTTGCCTGCAGGCCTGGGGAGCCCTCCAGGGCCAACACTTGACGATTCATTATTTAACTGGTCGATTTGGATATTTCAGGAATCCCTTCGCAGATAAACTAGACGTCTTGCTCTCAGCTGTTAGGTGGATTTTCCCACGCCCAGGCAGATGGGGAATTTGAACCCAAGGTTTATCTCGAGCTTTTATACTGCCTTTCTAAGGAGCTCTGGTATTTTGGGGGGAACCTTCTCTGCAGTTTATATGGGACCACAGATAGGAAATTGTTTTTATTTCTGGGAGGAGAGAATGCACCAATTTGAGCTTCTAGGAGTTTTGACCATAATAATGAAGAGCCTCATAGCTGTTTATTATAAGGACAAAGTAATTAAACTATGTTGTACATCCACATATTTTTTTAAATTATTATTTTATAATATAATACACAGTGAAACCTCACTATTGGGTTGACATGGAAAAAATAATTAGTGAAAGGCTGAATAGTAATACTTTTAAATACTTGTGGTAATAAAATATAGGTAACATGTATGAGTCACTATTTGTCTCTAATCTCAATTTTAATGCAAATTATAGAGCAGAACAACAAAGCATTTGTTCTTTACTCTCTACTTTGTTGTTTTTTCTGAGAACGTGGGGTCCACTCCGTAACGCAGACCGGAAGCTGCCTTGCTGAATTGGACTATTACTGTGTTTTAACTGGCAGGCTGCTAGCAAATTGACATATTGAGTAGGTTTTTGAAAAATCTATATGTTATCTTTCAAAATAAACTATTTATAGGAATTGCTATTTGAGAACGAGTATCATTTAACGACTTTGCAACTCTATTTTGAAATCATGACTATTAAAAAGGAACCTCTTATTCTAATCTCTGTTGTTCATATGAATTTCATAGAAAAGTAGTTCTGCTAGAAAAGAAAGGGGTGAGAAATGCTTTGGTAATATTCTTTCAGAGCTCGAAGAGACCGACACACTGTTGCCTGGGCTGAGCCTTCAGGGCTTGCACCTTAAGTGGAAATGAACAGTGAGTGGAGTTGACCTGTGGCCCATTCGTGGCTGGGACAGCGCCAGTGGAGATGACAGTGGTTAGTTCAGTTGTTGTTGCGGTATATGTGTGTCCTGCCTCTCAGTCAATCAAGTATTGCTGTAGCAAAAATTCTGAACTTTGCTCAGGACAGCTTGGAGGCAAAATATGAGTCAGGAACTACATGTTGCTTAATGACCTGTTCTGAGAGCAGGCGAAACCCAAGGCTTGCACACGGCAGCGTAGGAGCAAAGTTGCTCTTAGGGGTGAATTGTGCTTTGAGTGGTCACTCTAGAGCTGTGCTGTCTGGCACTGTAGCCTGAGCCACAGGTGACTGTCAAGGACTTGGAATGCGGCCACGTGGAATGGAGACAGGCTATGAATGTAAAATACACACAGGGCTTTGAAGACTTACTACAAAAAAAAAAAATGAATGTAAAATATCTCAATAATTTTATATTGATTACATGCTGAAATGGGTATGTTTGGCTATATTGAGTTAAGTGGATGAAAATAGAGGATTAAAATTTAATCCTCTCATCTCTCTTTATGTTTTCAAACTGGCTACTAGAAAATTTAACATGAACATGCACAGCTCGCCCTCTGTTTCTAGTGGGCCCTGCTGCCCCGGGACAGGAAAGAGTGGCCTCGGGTATAAGGCCCCTTGCCAGACCTGGTGAAGAAGCCTGGCCGGCGATGGCATGATGATGGTAACTGTTTTGCAAGGTGCTTCAGCTCACTGGTGACAGCTGAGTACTGCAGACACAGACTCGAACAGGTTTAGACTGGGCTGATGTCTGAATCTCGGCTTCTTTATCTGTGCGTTGAAGGAATAATTATGGGCTGCCTGTGCGAGAGAGTTAAATGGAACGTTACATGCAAACGTGAGGTCTGAGCCGGGACGCACCAGGCTGCTAGAACAAAATACCATAGATTTGGTGGCTTCAGAGACAGAACTTCATATTCCCCCTGTCTGGAGGTCTGGGGTCAGGATGCCAACATGGGCAGGAGCTGCTTAATTTCTTCCTCCTGGCACACACACGGCTGCCTGCTTGCTATGTGCTCGCAGAGCAAAGAAAGTGAGAAAGAGAAAGAGGGCTCTCAGATCTCTTCTTATAAGGGCACGAATCCTGTCGTGAGCGCCCCACCCTCACTATCTCATCTAGATTGAATGCCCTCCCAAGGCTACACCTTCTCACACATCACACTGGGGGTTAGGGCTTTAACATAAGAGTTTGTGGGGGGCCACCAACTATAGTTTAAAAAGTCCAATTAGGGATAGCAACTTGGTAACATTGTGTATGAAAACCTCTTAGACACCACAGTCTCGTGTGTGCGGGGCACAGTTTTAGCCGGTTACTGAACAGCTGTCCTTGGCAAGTTTGAGTGTGGTCCTTGAACTGCCAGCCACAGCATCACCATGAGCCTGTGGGAGGTGCAAGATCTCAGGCTCCGCCCCAAACCTACTAAATCCGAGTCTGCCTTGAACCAGGTCCCCAGGGCTCCAGAAACATGCTGCTCATGCAGTGCTGTCTGGGCGTTCGAGGAGGAGCAAGACAGCCTTGTGGGCAAGGGGATCAAATGTGGTGTTTGCGTGATTGTGCAGGGGGTGGGGCGAGTGTCTGGGCTAGACCAAGGAGTCAGGCAGACAGGGGTCAAAATACCAGCTTTATCGCTGATAGGACTTTTAGAGACCATGGCCTTCTGACCCTGGACCTGGGAAATGGACTTGATCATCAGCCCACAGGTAGCATCTCCCCAAAATGATAAGCAGTGGGGAAGGCATTCACCTAAGGCATAGGATCCGACCCTGTCCAAGCTGGGAACAGGGAGGGTCGCCTTTAATCCTGCAGGACCATGCAAAAGAGCATGGCCTGAATTTGGGATGCTCAGAGAGACTCAGATGTGGCTGAATCTGCTGACCGTGCGGTGGAAGATTAGCCTGAAAGTACCATGGGAAATTAACGGGAACCCCTTTGCAAGGTACCACGTGAGACACTGTGAGAACCTGAACCAGAATGATGGCGACAGGGAGGGAGAGGGGAGGGGAATGGATTGTAACCAAAAACACCAACCAGAGGACTTGGCAACAGATTGGATGAGGTCGTAGACGAGTCCCCAGGTCTAACTCTGAAGACTGGGAGAATAATGAGGAGGGCAAGCTGGTCTGAGATGGGGGCTGACGACTCTGATGGCCAGTAAAATGCACACGGGCCACGTTCACGTGCTCATTTGCTCGCATGTCTTCCACCTGACACGCACTTGCAGGTCAAGGTCCCCTGCCCCAGCACCCTTTTCCAGCCTCCATCAGGCACCAGCCTCCCCTTCCCCACAGCCCATTTGCTCTCCCGTCCTCCACGCCACCAACTCTCTTCTGTCAGAGGTCCCCCCAGCTCCCCCATGGGCAAAGGTAATGCAGTCTTTTCGGTCCTCTTCCTCACGGCCTTGGCCTTGGAGGAGCACCTTTGCCCTCAAAGCCCCCACCTCCGTTTGGTGCTCAAGGCCCTATTTTCTCCTCTCGCGAGTCCTAGCTGACTCCGCAGTTGCTCCCTCTCCTTCTGGCCATCCCTTAAATGTCGGCGGTTGGAGAGTCTGTCAGGGTTCCTCTGTCCGCGGACACACTCCCTAGCCAGCCCGAAACTCGGGCAGGTACGTGAGGACCTGCAGCTACTCCAGACCTCTGCGCCGGATCCCTGGCTGTCCCGCCTGCCCCCACAATTCCTTTCTGCACATCCCAGCTGAGCCCGACGTCTCCCTCCACCCTCCTCGTCCGGCCCTAATGGCTATGGATGGCACCTGGGCCACAGGTGGGGTCCTCGCCTCTGGCCGTCCCTCTCCCCTCTCCATGTTTCCACCTTAACCGTTGTTTGTGATGCTTGTCTGGCCCCTGCAGCAGCTCTGCCCCCACCCCAATTCACCCACCCACCGATAGACAGGTCTCCTGAGACATGTATGAGTCCTGTTCTTTCCCAGATTTCACGGCTCTGGTAGAACCCTCTTGCCCTCGGGTTGACGTTCACATTTCTTCATGTTGTGGCAGCTACGTGAGACCTGTCTGTGTTCCTGTCTGCCAGCTCCGTGCCATGTGTGAGCTGCCACTCCCTAGCCCGTCCCAAACCTGCGCTCCAACTCCCCCAGAGCTGGCATGCAGACCTGTTTCCCAAGTTCAGGGAAAACTTTCTCGGGCTGATCCCTCAGCCCGGAGATGCTCTCCTCCAGCTCCTCGCCACCTTGCTACACCCTCCCTTCAACCTCCCAGACACCTGGTCGAAGTCCACCCCACCCCCAAGATTCAAATCGAATAGCCCCTGGACTAGGAAGGGAGGCTTTCCGGAGCGCACCGGGCGGGACCCTCCCCTCTTCCTTCTGTGTCCCCTCCCACCATCGCCCTGGGCCCTGCAACTGTGTGTCCATCAGCGGCCATGACACCCACGAGCCCAGCACCCTGCCTGGTATACAAGCAGCAGCAAAGGGCTGCTGCCCAGAGGAAAAGCAAATACTTCGTACCTGGGAGTGTCCTCAGATGCCATTAGAAAAGAACGGAGGCAGGGAAAGAGTAGAGAAATCCGCTTTACAAACTTATTATGAACCCAAAGCCTCTCGGCCAGATGGACCTCGACGGGCCCCTCAAACTCTATGGGTCGCCAGAAATAACTTCCGGATAGGACTCCTGAAGATTCGAGATTTGCACGGTGAAGAATTTCAGGGGTATTTCCCGATGGAGACCAGGAGACGGGAGGAGGATAAAAGTGACAGATGAGGTCAGAGTTTCATTTTTTAGAACTCTACAAAGGACACCCGTAAAAATACATAGCTGTGGTCGGAAAGAAGCATAGCTCCCCATGCGTGCAGCCCCACGTGTGGACACCCACGTGTGTGCGCACGTGTGCATGTGCGGAGAGATCGAGAGCGAGGCGACCTTGTCAAGTTTCCTCAGCTCTCCAAGTGCGAGGTTCCTCGTCGGCGAAAACGGCGTCCTTGCGTGGACTGGGTCAGGCCAGGCACGCGGAAGCGCTTTGCTATTGCCTGGCCTGTAGCAGCATGGAGCGAACGGGAAGGACAGAGAGGGAGGGGGAGAGGGGGCTGGAGGACAAGCCAGCGGACGCAGCTGCTCTGGCAGGAACACGCAGACCTCTCCTCTCTCACAGCTCAGCCTCCAGCACCTTTAACAGCTCCTTGGGCAAATCACTCCAAATCTCCGCAGTTGCTGCTCCACCTGGGGACACCTGTCCCCTCCCCCCGCCTTCTCCCCTCTCCCTCTGGCCAACAGCCTGATGGCCTGGGCTGTGTTTTCAGGACCACCGACACAGCACACACTAGGAGAACTGTCAACATACCAAAGGCACACCTTTCAAAATCAACTCACTTTCGCCTGTTTCAGGTTTAAAAAAAAAAACAACCTTGGCTTTTCTCTCAGAATCACTGAAATATTAGGTGCACAGAGAAAACCCTTCTCCCTCACTCTGCTTCTTCCGTTTCCCACCATCGGACGTGGAAGGGCTTCTCAGGGTCTCAACGAAAACATTCCCAGGACGGCTGGCCGTGCTGGGTGTCTGCGCCATAAACCCAGCTGCCCGGTCAGTCTGACCGGTGTGGATCCCTGCCCCGAGCCCTGCCTACTGACTGAACTTACTACCTTCAGGGAACATTTGCTCTTTTTTTACCTTACCATTCACAATTAGAGCAAATGATTCTTTCCCTGTCCTGATATTTTTCAAAATTCTTTATGGAGTCATTTTAGGTACATGCCAACCACAATCTTGGGTTTTTAGGCTGCTCCTTTGGGACTCTCCATGTTTAATTCCTTTAATCTTTCAGCACGGGGCAGTCCTTCAGAGCCCCTTGTTATTTTAGTTGCTTTTTTTTTTCTTTTCACTTTGGCAAAAATATAAGACCAGGGAGCTGCCAATCTTGTTCTCCTGCCTATTTAAACAGCGTCTGGAAATCTGAAATAATTACCTCCTTTCTTAGTTTTAAAGGGTTTTAAAAGCTATATTACACTAATATTATGCAGTGGAGTTGAAAGCTTTAAATCTGCAGTCTCTGCAGCGCTCGAATTCCAAGGCTTTGAAAAATGGTGTGTCCTCCAGGGTCATCAGTGACTGCGGGCCATTATCAACATGTAGAGCTGGGGGAGCAATTGCAGATCCAGAACGTTGCATGCAGATATTCAAGGGGGAGAGAAATAGCTTCCTATGGCTTTACCTTCACGGACTTAGCTATGACTGTGCGCGCAGCAGCACAGAGTAAGCGATTCATATTTGGAAGTTATCATAGGATAATTATTTTCGGTAATAATTGATATCATCTGTTATTTCACGAACGAAAGATTTCAATACAAATAACCTGCCCTCCTAGAAAAGGGAAAGAAAAAGCAAGCAAGGGGGGAAGAGTTCTAAAATGCCCCATCGTTGGAAGTCAGTGAGCCTCTGCCCTCTTACAGATTTGTAGGTGTTTTTGTGTAGTTTTGCCTCGCATCCTGAGTCATTCCTACACCCTCCAAGTGTGTTTGTGATGCTCACGAACTAAACCACAGGTGAGTCTATGACTGATAGAGAGTCGGCATTGGCCAGTAGTGGAAGACACGGGCTGAAGGCACGTAAAACCATGCGCATCTGTAACAGTTCATTTTTATTTGCTGATTTGCTGTTTTAAGCTATTTGTGTGCCAAAGCTGGACAACGTGCTATAAAAAATCTCCAGTCCCGAAAAATGTGAGAGGAAATAAACTAACAAAAAAAAAGGGGGGGGATTCAGTTTTTATACTTGTGTTTACTGCAGTTAGAATGAAATTCACCAACTATCGTCAACTTGGTGTATGCTGTCAGTATAGTCATACAATTATTTTTATTTTTTTCCTTTCTGTTCTTTCAGAATGTGTACACGGGATGAATCCATCTAGAGACATTCACGGTATGTTAGATTCCCAATTATACTTTTATAAAATATGCACATTCATATATATGCATATATGTGATTTTATCTATGTATCCTATAAATAACATATGCTAGAAATTAACCAAATAATTAAGGCTTTTTTTTTTGCTGATTCAAAAATACTTAAAAGCTGTTTTCTGTATTGTAATTGTCAAACCATATAAAACGTTCCAATGAAACTTTAAATGATACCCTCAGTGCTGCAGCACTTACCACAGGTACAATATGCTGTAATTCAATGACTATATGACTCTGGAAAAGAAAAAAAAAAAACCAAGAGCTTGGCTTCTGCGTGTTACAACCCAGTTTATTACCTTTGTTATGGAAGTGGCAATGCAATCTCTTTATGAAGGTAAAGTGTTTGCTGAGCATCCCTAAACTTGCAGAAGATTAGTTTTGAAATTTTCTGTTTGCCACTTGCGAGCTACACAACTGAGCTATGAAGGTGAAGTGAAATACTCACACATCAACCACGGTATCCCATGGAAACACTCACAGGGAGGAAGATGTAGTGGAAGAACTCAGGAATTAGATTTCAAAAGGGAAATAATCTCAAAGCCCCTTCAGAGGGAGAAAACAAATGTTTAATTAAATCCCAATGTTGAAGACTGGATGTGCCTATAGCACTCGCTCACTGTACACACCTTCACAAGTTGCCCTCCTTCTGAGGCTCCCTTCCCAGTGACATCAGTACCAACTGCAGCAAGTGGGTTCAGAACCACTAACAAAATATGTTCTCTGATTTTTATTTTCATTTAAATGGTACTGAAAATAGAAATAATTCTTTTAGAAATATTAAATTTTTAGAAATGTAATTTTAGAAATATATTCCTCATGGAGGGGAGGATTTTAAGAGAATGGTGAAGACTCAAATCCCAACTTTACGCATATTTTGTTTTTGAAAGGGTTTTGAAAAGGAAACGTGTAAAATATTTAGATATTTTCTGAGACCACCTATAGTTTACACATTTACCTAAAGTTGTAGAGGGAAAACGTCAATGAGCAGTTACTGTTTTCCAGGTAAATTATTTTCCTTTCAACTAACCAAATACTGCTTTTAAAATTCACTGTGAAAACTTACAGTCCATTTCTGTTGTGAGCCTTTCTGAAATTTCCCCTGTGGATCAAATTGGGAAGAATCTGTCATAGAGCATCCGCCTAACATATCGCTGCTTTGCATTTTTATTTTGTATGATGACAAAAGTAAATGTGAGGATTATTCCAGGGGTACACTAGGAGCGAGTGTGGTAGTTTCCTTTCCTTTCTCCCTTCGGGAGGTAGAGGAGGGAACTCCTACGTTGCCGCTGAAATCAGCGCTCTTGGCGGGAAGGACGTCTTCATCTCCTACACGATGTTACCGAATTTTATAAGCTCAGTAAAAACCCCTTCACACTAAAGGGTCCCGGTGCCCCTCTATTGAGTCCCACGCTGCCTGCTTTCCGTTCATTTTAGTTCCTTGATAAGGAAGACGCCGCGGTTTGTTTTTGGTTTTCGTCTGGGAGCAGGGCAGTTGTAGCCTGCGCCCCTCCCGGGAACCCCAAGTGACCGGCGGGATTTAGAATAAATCAGCAAAGACTCTTCCTTGCTATTATCGTCCTCCTGGGCGGTGGAATTTGGGGTGTATTTATTGGTTAAGATTCTTCACTAAGTAGCGCCCACGGTGCTGCCCTTGAAAGGTTACACTTGGAGCATCTATTGTTGAACCTCTCTTCTTCCTCGCAAAGGGTCCTCGACGCCTGCGGGGAGGCCGCTGGGGCGAGCCCGACCCACAGCCCCTCGCGGGGTTTAGGGTTTCAAACCGCCTGAGCCCAGCAGGAGCCCTCTCTGACCTTTCCTAGGCGCGGGTTACCCCAAGCCGCTCTCTGCGTCCACCACCCCCGTGGGAGCCCATTTTTGCCTCCCCCGCACTCCGGAGCCGCACCACGCGCCCGCGCGGGTTTCTGGGGATGCACCTGGCGGCGGCCCCCAGGAGCGCTTGATGGGCTCGGAGGGAGGGAAATGCACGTGAGCCCACACAATAGGGTTTTACTCGCCCCTGAGTCGATCCTGAGCCGGCAGCGGGGTTTGGTGACTGTGCAGTATTTGGAATCTCTCGGTCCACGTGGATAGCGGACATTTGGGGGTCTTCATGTTTCTTATGGGGCGTCTTCAAAATCATTTTTAAAGAAAAACACAAAGGAGTTTTCTGAGACCCCAGACCCAATAAAACAAACCCGGAATGCCACAGGTTTCCGGAGAGGAGCTAGGGGACGGGACCACCTGGGGAGGAGCGCGGGAGGCAGGAGGTGTTGGGCGACGCCCGCAGCACTGACGGCCTGGGACGGGCCGACCACCCTGGCCCGCCAAAGGGGCTTCGGTAAGAGACCCCTACGCCGGCGAGTGGGGACAGCAGGGACCCCTGCCCGAAGGTTCCTGCGCCACCATCTCCGCCGCTGGGGCCGCGGGAGAGGGACGCGACCACTCAGTCTAGCTCCCTTGCCTGTTTCCTGTCGATTCTCCCCAAACTGAAGTTCTTAAAAAATCAACCCAAAGGCCGCGAGGAGGGCCGGCAGAATCCGGCGCCGTCGGGGGCGTTCCCGGGCGCACAACTGCCACCGCGCGTCCGGGGCGGCGAGCGAGGGCGGCTGCTGCCCCCTGGCGTCCACACATGGCCCCTGGCGCCGCCGTCTGCCCGCTCCGCGCAGCCCGCTTGGCCTCGCTGGTCCTGGGGCAAGGGAAGCAGCGCGGGCGCCCCCCACGGCCCCCGCCTCCTTCAGGCTGGCCCCAGCGGCAGAGCTCGAGGAGAGTGCGGGGTCGGGGGGAGGGGGAAGAGGCGGATGGAGGGAGGGGCCCGCGGGGTATGGGTGAGGGAGCCCTTCTCCAGGGAACTGAAGTTGAGTTGAAGTTGAGGGCACCGTGGGGCAGGTGGGGACGGGCTCCGTTAGAGCGCCCTACTAGGAGGTGAGGGACCCCCGTGGAGAAGGGAGGGATCCTCGGTGCCGGGGGCATTGCGCTGGGGCGGGTCCCCCTAGGCTACGCGCGAAAGGCCCGCGGCGCCGGGCACAGCGGGAAGTTCCCGCCCGCGCGTAAAGCCGGGGTGGGTTCGGCACCGGGGCCGCGCGCGCAGGGGCGGGGAGAGAAGCCGGGCCGTTTCCGGGGTGCCGTAGGTAGGTGCAGGGCTCGGGCGACCCGGCCCAGTAGGAGCTTTCGCCCCGCCGCTCCGAGGACCGCGAGCGAGCCCAGCGGATGCTTTCAACTTTCTTTCCAGTCGCAAGTTCTTTGGGGTCTTTTCTGACTGGGAAACCCCTTTGCTGGCAGCTAAGCACATTCAGCCGGAGCGGGGCGCGCTGCTCAATTAAGCCGCGGCCCAGACGCGGCGAAAACACCAATTAAAGAAAACAAGCCAAGAGAGAAAACTAAAAACACAAAAACCATGTTGTGGAGACCCAAAACCGTCTGGCCTCATTAAATGAATCAGCGCCACTCCGCCGCTGCCAACGGGGCCTTGGGGCCGCGCAGAGCAACCCTCCGGCCGGGCCCTCGGCCCTCCGGTCCCCTCGTGGTCGAAACGCACCCACACCGTGGAAGCGGAGGCTCGGTCGTGGGCGCCCGTGCAGGGGCTGCGGCCACCTTGGGGCTCTGGCCCCGGGTGCCTCGCTGTGGCCGCTGTAGCTCCAGGGTGCGCCGGGCGTCTCCCTCTTACTGGTCTCCGGGCTGGGCCGCTCCGGGCGCAGCTCCCGGCCCGAGTCCTCCCGGCTGGCCGGTCTCCTCTTCTTCCGTCCACCTCCTTGGTCCCCCGACCGCGGCCACCCGTGGCGCCGCCGCGCACTGCAGCCCCAGGGACCTCGGCCGCGCAACCCAGTGTAGGTGAAAAGCCGCAAGGCCGCGGTCTGCAGCGGGGCGGGGCCTCGGGGAGCGTGTGAGCCTTTGCGTGTGTGTATGGATGCGGGTGCGCGGGGAGCGCGGGACGGCTGCGGCGGCCGCTGACTCCCCGCCCCGGCTGCGTACAGTAGCGCGCGGCGGCGGCGGCGGGGGCGCGCGGACCAAATCCAGGAGCCCGCGGCTGCGAGCCGCGCCCTGGTTGATACCGGAAAGGCCTGTGATTGGCCCGCGGCCGCCCTATGCAAACGAGCTGAGGGAATGGAATTCCTCGGGCCGGGCTTACAGTAAAAGCACGTTCATTTCCAGGCACTCTCATTCATAGAGCCAGCGGGCGCAGGCGGGACGGGCGCCCCGCGGCCGGACCCAGCCAGGGCACCACGCTGCCCGGCCCTGCGCCGGCAGGCACCTCTTCCCGGGGCTCCTGGGTACGCTAGAAGAAAGTCAGCCTTTGCTGCTTCTACTTGACCTGCGTTGGAGCTTCGATTTTTTTCCCTTTCTTTCTTACTTTTGAATGAACTGGTTTTCTTGGCTGGATGGTTCAACTTCTTTCCTGGCTGTGAACTTTTCCCCGGTTGTTTCCTTTGACAACTGCAGGAGAAAGCGCGCAGTGTTTCCAGGGGAGCCGCGAAGTTGCCTGTGCGTGGCAGTGTGCGTGAGAGTGTTTGCGTGGGTAACTCGAGCTGCCCCGTCTGTTTAGATCTGCGCTGCGGTGCCTCCTCGGAAGGCCCGCTCCACCTGCTGCGGTTACACGGTGATCGTGGGTATTGGCGCGTCCGGCAGTTAACCAGCCGGCGCTGGGGCGACGTTGGAGGAAGATCATCTCGCTGCTGCCCAAGTCAGGGCTGACTCACGGAGTCCGTGTAGACAGTGGCTGGCTTCGGGAGAGTGCGTGTCTGCGTGCGTGTGACTCGGCTGCTGTTCGGCTGCCACCAAACCACAGGACCAGCCACAAACTTAACCAACATCCCCAAACCCGAGTTCTCAGATGTGGAGAGTTGTACCCTGAGTGTCATCGACTTGGACTTTTTTTTTTTTTTAAGATTAGCTTTTCTTTGAAAAGCTGAATTTTATGAACTGAGCATTTTGCCAGAACTTATTGAGAGACCATGACAAGTATTTCTAGCCCGGCCCTTCTCCAACTACTGAAGCTGATTTTCAAGGCTACTTAAAAAAAAAAAAAAAATCTGCAGCGAGCATTAATGGATTTCTGTTGTGTTTAAATTCTCTACAGATTGTATTGTAAATATTTCATGAAGTAGAGCATATGTGTATATATTTATATATGTATGTATATGCACATACATTAGTAGCAGAACCTTTGGAAGTCGAAGTTCTTGCTTTTGAGGACTGAAGCCAGTTTTGCATGATAAAAGTGGTGATGTAGGTGGAAGACAGTCCTGTGTTTTCTGTTGTGTTGGGACTTTCGACAAAACTCACCTGGAAAAACTGACAGGCGATTGACTACTGGAACTTCCGAATTATGTGTTTGCTGGTCCTTTTTTTCTCCGCGTAAATATTTTAGGAAGTGTATGGGAATTTTGCCTCCCGGAACTTTTTAACAGCCAAAGACTGAACTTAAACTGTCAAAGCAAGAATCAGAAGAAGATAGTCTCCCTTGGCATTTGGCTTTGGATCCTGGTCACCCACTTTTTAAAGCACTAAGCGGTCGGATGTTGGGAGCCCTGCCCGGGTCTGAGGCCCATCGGCAGAACTAGAACTTTCCCCCTCCTGGACAGCTAGTAACTTAAGTCAGCCCCCTCCCCCAACACCCCCGCAGCAATAAAGGCCCTGAACTTGTATGTTGGTCTCCCGAGAGCTGCTTGTTGAAGATCCGCGCCCCTGTCGCCCTCTGGTAGGAGCTGTTTGCAGGGTCCTAACTCAACCGGCTTGTTGTGATGCGTATCCCCGTAGATGCCAGCACGAGCCGCCGCTTCACGCCGCCTTCCACCGCGCTGAGCCCGGGCAAGATGAGCGAGGCGCTGCCGCTGGGCGCCCCGGACGCCGGCGCCGCCTTGGCCGGCAAGCTGAGGAGCGGGGACCGCAGCATGGTGGAGGTGCTGGCCGACCACCCGGGCGAGCTGGTGCGCACCGACAGCCCCAACTTCCTCTGCTCCGTGCTGCCCACGCACTGGCGCTGCAACAAGACTCTGCCCATCGCTTTCAAGGTACTCGGCCCGGAGCGGGTGGCGGGAGGACGGGTGGAGGCCGGCGGAGGCCGGGGCCACCCGCGAGGCCGGCGGCCAGGCGGGCGGGTCCGGCCCCTTAGTCCATCTCCCGGCGCTCGGGAGACAGGGGATGCTGCGTTGCCGTGGCGACCCTCCAAGGGACCCACCTCGGCTCATCGGGGCGGCCCCCGGAGAGGACTGCAAAACTCAGGATGGCCCCAAAGACGTCCACAGAGAGCCGGCAGGGACCTCCCTAGCGGGGTCGTTTAGCTTCGAAACAAAGTAG
Organism: Mormoops blainvillei; assembly: GCA_004026545.1. Lineage (NCBI taxonomy): Eukaryota > Metazoa > Chordata > Mammalia > Chiroptera > Mormoopidae > Mormoops > Mormoops blainvillei. Next base: position 37,519 of record PVJD01005009.1, read on the forward strand.
GAAAAGTGATAACCCGGCAGGAACCAGGCTGACTGCCCCCCGGGCTTCTCTCGCCACCGCTGGCTCAGCACCCAAACCATTCTGGCTCCTTTCGATGGGGCCTGGGGAAATAAAATGCTTTCAATACCTTCGGGTCGGTGAAAATATACTGACACGGAGAACTGTCAGGGCCCCGCGCCCCCCTCCCCCACCTCTTTAACACCCGGGTAGGAATTAGCATGTCCGAGGTCTACCGCGGGCGTAGTGAAGTTTGCAAAAGTTTTCGAAGCAAGCCTCCAGCCGGATCCTGCCAGAAGCCGCAAGCAGCGACTCCGGTTTCTTTTCCTGGAACCCTGCTGAACGTTATCTCCGGCTCACCTAGATTAAGCCCAGCCCCGGGCAGCGAAAGGTGGCCAGGCTGTGTTTCGGTATCCAGGGTCTAACCCGCCCAGGTTTGTGTTTGAGGACCGGGCGGCGCGGACCAAGGCAAGTTCAGCTGAGCGGCCCAAGCCCCTGATCTTGCCCTCGCTTTCAGCTGCTTTTAAAAACCTTGGCCTTCAACGGGGATATATAAACAACCCCGGGAGTTTTTAAACAACCACTCCACCGCTCTGGCAGCGAACAGCAGGAGTTTAATTTCGGCCGTGGGCGTTCTGTTCTTCTGCCTTGGGTGGGTTTAAGAAGGGTAAGCTTTTCAGTACAACCGGTACAGTCGCTTCCTGTTCAGTTAAAGGGCTAAAGGCAGGCAAGTGGAAAAAAAAAAAAAAAGCTGTAAAGATCGGCGGCTCTTTTTTTTTTTAATCTGATTAAATAATTGTCCCCTTTAAAGGGAGAACAATTTAATACAAGCTTTTTGATGGTTCTAGGCCTTGGTGGGATCTTGATCTACTTACAAGAAATAATGTTGACTCTTTTTAAAAGTGCTGTCCAAGTTCCTTTTTTTTTTAAGCCTGATACCTTCCAAACTTCGATTATGATTTCTAAAACAAAACAAAATGTACAGTTAGCTGTGTCTCTAGAATTGCCTTCTGTTCGCCTTGTTCTCTGAAAGCCAGAGGTTTTCAGGGGTGTGGAAGTGAAGACTAGGTGAGCCAGCCCCTGGACTCTTCTCCTGCCCTTCCTCCGTGTATGCAGATTCGCTTCGGAGCCCGTTTCAATTTGAAATCATTCTAATCCCTTTACAGAAAGAGATTCAGCTCTCAGTGAGTACTGAGTTCCCTTGTGAGAGGGGACCTGACATCACTGGGCCCTGGGGTCACTTTCCTGTGACAGGAAAAAGTGACAGGGGTCACTTTCAGGTAGATGGGAGGAGATAGGACAGTCATGAGCCAAGGGTCATTTAAACCCGACGGCCCCTGACCCAGTAAGGGTTCTGTGGCTTCCTTTGGGGTAAATCAGGATGGTTTCTGAATCTACCCTCCTGTGCCAGGAAACCCACACCCAAAACACTAGGTGACAAATAAAGAATCTTCAGTTTAGAGAGATGTAGTTTCTCAAGCCACCACCCGAAAGTATTTATTTTCTTCTGAAAGAATGAAAAAAAATCATATAGGGAGTTGTGGTTGTCGTTGTTGTTGTTGTTGTTCTTAGCAGAAATCTTAATAACTGTAGAGGATTCTTTTTAAAAATGACTTTTAAGTATTCGCTTTAAAAAATAAATCTCACTGGTTTTACTGAGTGTTGGTTTTGTAGGCTACTAAAAGATCAAGGTAGAGGCCTTGAAAAAAGTTTGTGGGTCTTGAGAACATTTAGGGGACAGGAAAGGACAGCAGAGAAATCAGACCACTTGATTAATATCTGTCATCACCTCAGTCCCCACCAAAAGCGGCCCCTTCCCGAAGGGAACCTGCCCCTCGCATAACTGAGGGAACAGACGGACTTTCAAGGAGCCAATGCAGGCGGAGGGCAGGGATAAAAGCGAGCTGGACGTGAAAGGGGGCTGCGTCCACCCAGCCCCTGGCTCCGTTCCACGCCATCCACCCAGCCACCTCCCAAGCAGTTTCCACAGAAATGACTGCTTTAAAATGTGGATTTTTGAATAAGCCTCAGACAATCTCTTTAAGAAGTTAATCAGTTGAGAATTATTAGGTTCCCTGTAATAAGGAGGAAAAATGGGAAACAGTGATAACGTCTGATGATATTGATGAAAAGAGCATTTAAGTCATTCTTTAAGAGTCTTCGGAAATTCTATGTGTAAATCCTCTGCTTTAATCTTTGAAACCAAAGGAAGATTAAAATTATGAATTTTCCTTAAAATAGATTAAAATCATTCTAATTGCTTATCCTGGACCCCAAAATGTGCCCCCCCCTTCTCCCATAGAACACCTTTATTTTTTAGGGTAGAAGAGATGTATATTGGACTATTGAGGAAGTCTTAAATTTGCCACATGTTACCTATTATTTATAGAAGCAGCCTAAAAAGCTGTTTGGGTGACTTAGTATATGTTTCGTAATATGGTACTATTCCAGTTCGTTTAGGCCCTGGTATACCAGAATCCAAAGGCACGAAATAAACACGCCTTCAGCAAGTTCACAGGCCTTGGATGCTGACAGTAATGTGTTTTCATACGAAAGAAATGTCATATTTCTGTTGGTGAGCTCGCAGTCCTCAGCTTTTTGCAATGAGCGTCATCTCGGCTGAGTTCTAAGTTCCACTTCATAGCTTCCTTTGAAATACTGGAAAATTAAGGGATTTGAAATAAATGAATTGTAACTGTAATTTCAGCCTAATTAGAGTTGGCTTAAATGTCAGTTTGAACTGTGAACAGGCTAGCCAAGAGCAGTGTGGGTAGGTCCCGTACAGGAGGGCTGATCTTTTGCACAACTTCCTGATACTTTAAAAACAGAGAAGTAAAACAAAATATGAGATGCCCTTTGGCCAACAAGTCCCTTCTTGCCTGTTTGGCCTGTTCTAAAATGAAAATGTTTGTGTTTCCTCACCTTTTGTTTATAGCTTTTCATTCCAGTTGTTTTTTTATTTTTCCTGTTTAACGTTAGATTTTTTAATTCTTTTTATATTGCTTATCAATGATAAAAATCTTTCAAATTAGCAGGCATGCAAGTTTTAATTTTTTTAATTGTTTTACGTAGTCTAAATGTGCTTGTTAATCATTAGATGATATACGTTGTCTAAATTAATGTAATTTTCCTGGATTTAATATCTTCTTCTTCCCCACATGAAAAAAAAAATCCCTCCAAGATCAATAAAAGGCTAAGTAAATGCTCTTTGAGCACCTAAATATCTTTGATTCCTGCTACATTTTTTTTTTTAAACAGAGAGGTAGGAGTTAAACCCCTAATTTTTTGAGTCTCAAATTCCAACCTCAGCAATCTTTTCCTATTTAGCCGCCATGATCATTTTCTCTCTGTCTGTTTCCACTTGGTGAACGTTTCCTGAACTTGCACAGTCACTGCTGAGAACAGTTTTGGGAAGGTGAGCGAGGCCCAGGCAGAGAGCGCTGTGCGAGGCGGGGTCCGCAGCGGGGAGGTGGTTTGGGACGCGTTTGGGTAGTTATAAAACAAGAGTTATATACTTCAAACTCTTCACATGAGTGGTTCAGTGTGAAAACCATGTGGTTGATCCTTATTCAGTGTTGAATTAAAACTGAGCAGCTGGGCCTTCACAGGAAGATGGGGATGAGGAAGTAAAAATATGTGTTCAAGGGGGACATTTCGACACTGGGAGCTAATTTTACAAAGGGAACTGAAAATAGTGAAAAAAAGAAAAAGTGGAAAAATTGTTAAGGGTCTGAGTTTTTAAGAGCAGAATAAAGCAAGCACATTTTGTGGGAAAAGGAGACATGGCAACAATAACCACATAACTGATCAGGGAGATTTCTTTCAGAGATGTTTTTGAAACAAAAGGGAATTGTCTTTTTACTGCTCTTAATTAAACGGCAATGAGAGCTAAATACCTAATTAGAGGGTGCTTGGGGAATAAATAGCTGTGTCTTTAAATCCCCTTTCTTTAAAAAAGAAAAAAAAGAAAAGAAAAGAAAACATGTCCAACAATTGGATGGAAAGGATTAGAAAGGAAGATTGAAAGACCAGACCGTGTTGGACAATGCAAGTTGGATGAATAGGTGAGGAAAGTGCCCAGCCACCGCCTGAGAGCCCACGCTCCTGGCATCTGCCCGCCCCGTGGAGCGAGCTGGTTCCCTTGCTGTCGTACTTCTTGGAGCCCAGGAGCTGAAGCATCGTGATGAATAAAAACGACAGATGGTCATCTGGAGGACATGGGGAAGAGGTGATGACTAAGCAGGCCGCGAAGATGGAACGTCGAGAAGTGTGGCTCCGTTTTCCTGCGAGTGAGCCTGTGGCTGCCTTACTTTCAGACAGAAAAGAAGGGCTGAAAATAGAGATATTAAGCCAAGAAATTAGGCGGCAGTTATGAGGTAAAAACTGGGAGGTGGGAAACGGGAGAAGAGGTAATCACCGTAGAAATCTTTGCTATTCTAGCTCAAAAACAAAACCACAATATGTGTATATTGTTTCACTGGAATGACTAGCACAGATTTCACTGCTGATGAGAAGGTACCAGGAGAAATACCAGAAATGACGGAAACAAGTAAACCTGGGAGCATTTTGATTTGAAATTCTCTGATCACTTGAAAAAATAGAAACAAATGGAAATGTAGCTCGTGATAAAATCTCTAGACCAAGAAAATATTTTCTCGAAGGGTGAAATGTTGACCAAGAAATGGATGTTCCCCCACAAAGCACCTTTGTGTCATGTCCTTTAGGGCATTTTACTTTGAAATGACTTGCTTTATTATAACCTGAGCATCAAAAATATGTACCTACCGGTTTTCTTCAAAAACCCTGATAGGAGAGCCATTTCGGTTCAGTTGCATGAAAGGAATTCCCCTTCCAGGTCTGCGGGGTCACCGGCAACCTCAGTCATCTGGTGGGACACAGTAAACACGCCTCTGGGACCCCCAGGCCCACCAGCGCAAAGTCACCCCTCCTGAATTCACAGGGGCGTGGGGCAGCAAACACTCTCTTCCTGTCTGTCGGTTTTGTAATGAGTAAGAAGCGAAGGACACATTTCTGGTTTTTTCCCTGGCGTGCCAGGATTCACTGCTGCTGAAAATCAGGACAGCAGACATGAGGAGGGGTTTCGAAGGCAGACGGCAAAGGACAGTTTCAGTCACTCAAGAATCATCAGCAATTCCGTTGTAACGATCAAATTTAATTTTAGCAGAAATAAGTTTAAACACCTAAAAGTCAAGTTGGGCCTGTCAGGCCTGTCATGGGAGGCCTGGACCAGTGGGAAATGGGTTATATTTTTCACATTTGAAGAGTTGAGAAGATGGGAGTGTTTGTGAGAAAGCTTGGCTTTTCCAGGTCTTTGCTGCAGTTAGCCTTGCCCCAGCTGAGCTGCGTGACCTTACGTGGCTTTCTTAGGTGAACGTTTGGTGATGTGAAATTTTATATTTAGCTATGCATAATGGAATTACAAGCAAATCTTCCCATTAATAGCTTTTCTGTTGTTTTGCTTAATTTAGATTTGCTATTCCTTTGCAAACTAGCAACACTCAGATAATACACATTTAATTTTAGAACAATCATTCCGTAAATGACAGCAAAATTTGTGACATTCCTGATGTTTGCATTTGTCCCTTGACTGGTGTGTAGGTGGTGGCTCTGGGGGACGTTCCAGACGGTACTCTGGTCACTGTGATGGCCGGCAACGATGAGAACTACTCAGCCGAACTGAGAAATGCCACCGCAGCCATGAAGAACCAAGTCGCGAGGTTCAATGACCTCAGGTTTGTCGGGCGGAGTGGGAGAGGTATGTATCTGTCAAAACCGAACTTGAAACACAAAGTGTCTATGTGGCAGCCAACCCAAACTTCAAAACCTCTAGAAGTTTCTGTGATGGGAGTCCTAGAAACACAGTCTGCTTGCTATTATTGCTACACCTAGCTTTTAGAAAACATTTACTGAAAATTTAATGTTTTTAATAGAATCTAGCTTTTCATCATTGCTTTCTGATTTGCAACATGTAAAGCATAAATTGTGAATTTCAAGGAAACCCCTCAGCTCCTCACTAAAGTGTAAAAATATAAAACTTACCATCATGGAAACTCTGCCTACCTGGGGTTATCTCTTTGATGATTATCAGAAATCTACATACTGGGGGCCTCTAACCTAGGATCCGTGTACTATCTATAGCAACTGACAGAGTTTCAAATGACCACTTACAATAATTTTAAAGACTATGTAGTATATGATTATTGAAATGCTGTTTCAAGTGAGCTTTTTAGCTTTTGATGGTGAAATGGTGGATGAAGAAATGGTGGTTGTACCTCTCTGGTTGGGTAAATGTGACAGCAATGTGACGTTCCTTTTAAATGCAATCAGGATGCCTTATTGTTATCTGGGGGGAGGGATGGGGCCCAGTTAACATTTCAGGTACTAACAACATTAAGGACTAGATTATCCAGGGGAACTGTGTGCAGTAGGGCGGGTCTGTCTGCAGTGTTATTACCGTATTTTGCTGTGTATAATGCACACTTTTTGCCCAAATTTTTGAGGGAAAAATAAGGATGCACATTATATATGGGTAGCACCTGAAATGCCTTGTATCTGTTCTTGTGTTTTGTAATTATTTGTTATAGTAAATTTCCTATACCATAATATGTTCAAAAATAAACGCTAAAATTCCTTTATAATACTAAAAACCAAGGACCTAAATATAAATAAATAAATTAAAAGTCGAACTAAAAAATTAAAACAAAAGACTTTTTTTCCCCCTGAAAGTTTGGGCCAAAAACATGGGTGCACTTTATACACAGCAAAACACGGTCTTTTCTGCCCATTAGCAAATATTTAGAGCAGAAAGAGGACCGGCCTTGGCTTTGTGTTGGGGGAACCCGCGCCACGCTGTATGAACAGCAGTAAGTACTAGAAGTTTCACTGAAAGAGGTAGGATAGTGTGTTTTGAAAAATCTCAGTTTTTATGATAGGAAAAAGTGGAAAATAAAATTTCTTTTGAGTAAAATAAAAAGGCATGATAAATACCCAAATAACAGTAGGTGACTCTTGTATTGAAAAAAATGAAAGTATAACCAGTGGACATTTAAACAAAAGAGTCACCATTACTCTTTATAAAGGAATTCAAAAATATAGGAGAATCTGTGTTCTTAAGGAATTCGATTAGTTGAAGAGGGGAGAAGGGGAAAGACACGTTGACTTTTTTGGCCATCATTTTTGCTACGCTAGCAGTCTGGAGCGTTCTCACAGCAGGATCATAGGTGGGGAAAATTTAGAAAACACAAAATGATTGAAAATATATGTTCCCAGTACTAAACTATCTTAATAATAGAGCAGGGCAAAGAAAATTATATCCACTCACTGAAAGCATGAGGGATGCTATAAGGTATATAAGCGTAAGTCATTAAGTGAGTTCACTAGTTATATTAAAAGTCCCCGCCTTTCAGTAAATGGAATTCATATTATGATTCAGGGACGGGTGTTTAGAAAATATCTTCTATGACGGCTTCGGATGAATAGCTGGCAGAGTGGGCGCGAAGCCAATAAAAAACCAAGGCCCCACCCCCGGTCCGTGACTACCAGCCTGGCTCCCAATCCCAGTTCAGTTCTCGTGGATTTCTTCGGAACTGATGGCCGAGTGGCATTTGGTTGCCTTTCCAGAGAAAGCGATATTATGATAGTGTGCCTCTCTGTGGGTCTATGCGTCAGGTTTAGGTTATAAAAGTTTTGGAAGCTATTTCATGGTCAGTGCCAGTGACATTTTTCCCTAAGAAGCTCAGTCGCGGCTTTCTGGCAATGCACGGTTAGTCGGCGATAGGTTGGGAAAGCAGCATGCTTCCTTTTCTGGCCTTGGGGGCTGGTCTCTCGTCTCATTGGCCACCTCTGTTTTGAGTGGGTGACTAATAGGTGCTCATGTTTACTTGGGTAACAGTGAACTGTTTCCCCAAGGTGTGGATTGTTTGCATTGGGCCGCCTGATTTGCGCCAGTATGCCCTTGAGTTTGCATAAAACCCAAAGAGTAAAATAACTACAACAAGGCTGGGCTGTCTTCTGATAACCCGGAATGAGAAAATTCATTGCAGTGTCCTAAACGGGCAGCATCGGTTTTGGAGGGTCTCTGCCTCCCACAAGCCATAACTGGGCTTTCAGACTACGGGAACCCTGAGTGAACGTCTGACCCAGTTAAGGTTACTGCGTGTATTGTTGGTCTTGAGTGATTTTTCTTATTTTTTTTGGTCAGTACTACAAGACAAAGTATGCTGTCGAAAGGCTCTGTTTGTCTCATAATTTCTCGCCATGGTCGTAAAATGCAGCTTGATTTTACTCTTCTGAGGGTGCGTGTCACCATCAAAGCCTGCCAAAGTTTCTTATTTTTGTAATTTCCTTTCCATTGTGAAGACAGCCGATGATTCTCACTGATTTCGACAATTAGCGTCCTTCTTCCACACCGAATCTCATCCTTTAAAAGCTTCATTATGTTTTTTTAAGTGATCTTAAGAGGATTTTCTATCTCATTTTCTGAGTTTGAATATGTGCCTGTGCGCATGCATTGGCATCAACACACCACTCAGCGGCCGAGGGGCCCTGGCTGCCGGCTAACCCACACGGTGCCGAGCAGTTTCACGCTCTGTCCCGAGGCCCCGGCCTGGCAGGTCCCCCAAGCGCCCCAGAGCTCCGCTCCCAATCAAGGGGAGGAAAGGAAAAAACTCCCTTTTCTTTTACCAGCTGCTAGTCCGTGGGGATTGTCAAGCTTGGAGAAATTGCCAGAGGTTGAGCACGGAAGGGTTTTTTTGTTTTTGTTTTTTTTCTGTCCTGCAAAACTGATTTGTCTGGAACTGGCTGATGTCCAGATCGCAGCTCCTAACCTCAAGTTCAGCCTGCAACTGGGAAAACCTGCCCGTCCGGCTTTAGCGGCCTTGCTGACAACACTGTCCCCTAAAACATATCGGTGAGGGCCTGGCGGCCTGAACCTTCTCCCTGTCTCTCCCTCCCCTCCTGTGTCTCCTGTCAGTGTTCAGTCTTGCTCAGGGTATGCCTGACCCCTGGCATTTCCTCGCTTTGATTTGGTGTCACCATACAAAGTGACTGTCCCTTTGCCAGGGAAGAAGAGAGAGCAGCTGCCTGGCGATGAGAGGTTTGACTGAACACACAGGCCGCTGTTCAGAACCACTCACACTTAAGCACATGACCTGGGACTCTCCCTCCCTCCAGAAAATGGAAGTTCAGGATGAACAGGGATTCTCTTTGGCGAAGTTAATTAGCAGTTTACATCAGCACTTAAGGCAGGTGCTACGGATATTTTCAGTTATGAGAAAGTATACGGCTGCAGCTGAGAGACGTTTAAGAAATTTTAGCAGTGAAATCTGCGAACACTTCCGGCCCTGTCCCAGTCCTTAATCGGTTGGAAAGGAATTGATCAACTGGGGAACCCAGCTTTAATTAATTCATTTCAGAACCAAAGAGGAAATCTGCCAGACTGTATCATCAACCGCACCCTAAAGGAGGGAAGAGAATCCACTGCAAATCCTTCTACCTTCTCGGAGAATATGACTTTTAATCTTTCGGGAACATCACAGATAATTTGGAAAATCCTTTGGAAGCCTTCTCCCTGGGGGGGGAAAATGCATTTGTGCACTTACACAGTGTCACATGCAAGTTCAGTTTCCAGGGCCCATGAAGCTTATTCACAGACCTTCCGGGGATCCATGGGCCCCCCAAAGCCAAGGATCTGTGAATTCGGAACCACGCCTTGACCGTGGAGGGCCAGCCTAGTTCTGCGCAGCACACGGCAGACGGCTGGGAAAGGCGCAGGAACACAGACCACAGAGGCGGATGTTCTTGTACCCTGTGCTCTCTTGGGTACACCTGTTCGTACCGTGCCCAGGATGCTAAATGTACCCTGGTTGGTATATTTAGGAGAGTAGGTCCCAGTCAAGATGCTTCTTCAGACCTTTGAAAGCCTGTCAGGTGTGCATGCACGTCGCTTATTTTGCCACCATGGGGGCAGCCCCTTCTCTGTGATGTCCTCGGCCACTGGCTGCAGGTCACCACAGGAGGCCACATGGGCCTGTCTGCAGGCCCGGGGCTGCTTTTCTTGGATCTGTGTTTGTGTCGATCACCCTGGGAACTTCCAGCTTGCCCCCTTTCGAAAGAGCGCCCCTTCCCAGAGCTTTTATAAAGTGAAATTCCTTCCCTGTGTCCGTGCCGTGGACGTCTTTCCCAGACATAACATTTACCCATCCCACTCCAGGCTCGTGTGTATCTGTGCCGCATGCCTTACTCAGGGCACTCCCATCGTTGCCATTGTGCGTTGTCTGGGGAGCTGTATGGGGAGGTTGCCCTCCAGACGAGTGGGAGACGGTGGCTGCAACGAAGAGGTACAGGTAGGAAAGGTCTTTCAACCGAAGAGACAGGTCTTTATGGAGCGGTTGTTACTGAGAAAGGCCTGGATGAGTCACAGTGTCAAATGCACACTAGGATCCAAGTCCTTCTCTGTGCCACACAGACGCACACAGGGCAGGAAGGAGAAAGTCCTCTGGCAACCCCAGAGTGTGGCATGGGTGGCACTGAAGAGAGTAGGTCAGCCATCAGATCCCTTGCAGAGAAGACAAGGACCAGGCGTGAGTTGTATTAAAATGAGCTCTCCTACATTCCCCCTCCCCACCCTCCTTTTTGGTTGTGATTGATCTACACTTTAAAATAATATGTATGTGCCCTGGCTGGGTGGCTCAGTTGGTTGGAGCATCATCCCATACACCAAAAGGTCGCGGGTTCAATCCCCAGTCAGTGCACATACCTGGATTGCAGGTTCAATTCCCAGTCAGGCTGTGTACAGGGGGAAACTGATTGATGTGCCTCTCTCACATCAATGTTCTTTCTCTCTCTCTCTCTCCCTCCCCACCGCTCTCTCCCCTGCCCCTCTCTAAAACGAATAAAAAACATATCCTCGGGTAAAGATAAAAAATAAAATGTATAAGCTGAAATCTGTTTTTAGACTTCAGAGTGGGTACATATGGATGGAAAGAGACCCAGCCCCTGATTCACCCGGCCCCAGGCAAGCCTTCGCAAATAATTTGTTTAGACGGCGGGTCGAAAGCTGGTGCCCACAACCTGATAGAGAATTCACCTGCAGAGATCAGGTTTCTCCTTCTGTTTTATGTTTCCCAATAAAAGAGCAACAACACTTTCCTAAAGCTAGTTGCTCCCCGCCTCCAGCCCCGAGCCCCTGTCCCCTAAGGCCCTGGCAGGGACCACAGAGGAAAGCGCACTTGAGAACTGCTTGTGCCTGAAACAGCTTCACACTTGGCCCCCTTCATGGTTGGTTTTATGAAGTGCGAGGCATTGCGGGGCATGCTCGTCAGCTTTTGAAAACAGGCTATTTGCATGAACAATGCTTTGGAGTCGATGGGCAGAAGCTAGACTTCTCCCCGCCCACCCGCCACCCCTTCCTTGCCAGCCGGCTTACGTTTGCCAGGGACAGAGACTATCAGTCAGAAAGTGCCTGCGAGAGAAATAATGGTCGAGTGATTTGAGAGCTTCCTGTTTCAGCCGCGAGCATCAGAGACGTAAACAGAGATCCGGCCGAGGGCCGCGGAGCCGCTCTGGGTCTAATAAATCAGCGTTGTATTTTCTTCCTGCGCTGGTTGGCGAAGGGCAGGGAGGGTGGAGACGCTTGCTCATGGAAGACGTATTCTGTGTTTCTTTATTTATATTTTTAAAGAAAAATTACTTGTTGAAAAGAAAGATGGTGTCTTGTCTGACGGCTGTTTCCTTTCTGCTGCTGATTATAAAGCCAGTTCAGTTCAGCAGGGGTGTCTGTGAATAACCGCAGGCTGCCGCATGGGTGGGGGCGATGCGTTTTGGGGGGGGCGATGTATTTTTAAGGGGCGTGTTGGACTTGCAGCCTGTGGGAGCCCTGCGCGCGCTTCCACTGAGATGACCTCTTGGATCAAATTGTCTTTGAGGACCAAACCCATGCTAATAACATCTTCTCAGCCGAAGCCCAAATAAAGCAATTAACAGAAATTAGTGGGCAGTGTGGGTTTAATGAGCTGCCTGTGAATACTTTCGAACGTGCCGGTTTTATCGGCTCCCTCTCGGGCCGTGGGGGGAAAGTGACGGCCGGAGAGTTCAGTGTTGACGCAGACGCGTGAGTGGACTTGGGGTGGCGCTTCTCCTCCCTCGTGGGTTCAGGGGTGAGCCGCGCATTCAGCAGAGACGCGCCTTGGTCTGCGTCCAGGCCAGGGCGGCCGCGGGTTCCTTCGGCACAGCGGCGGGTCCCACCAGCACGTGGTCCAGTCTCTCTGAGCCCACGTCGGGCAGGCAGCGCCCCCCATTTAGGAATTCTGTTTCATGTCGCTGAGCGCCGAAGTGTCTCAGCGGGGGCTTCAGGTGGTCGAGGACCTGTACGTCATAAAGTGCTCCCCTCAACCTCCTTGGGGAGGCTCGGCGGCCTCTCTGCTGTGGGGGTCCGATGCGTGAGCTCCGACTTCCTCCGTGAGGAAGCTCTCGTTTAGGAGTCACTTAAGCTGCAGTTTTTCTCCAAGAAGATGTTAGTAAATTTCCTGTTTATTTTGCAACTTAGAGTAAGTCCTGCTTTTACCCTGAGATTTAAGACTGTCATTAGGAATGTCGGGGCGCACAAGCAGAAGAACCCCATTATCTACCCCGGCCTCCCAATCCCAGGAAACTCCTGGGCCCGGCTCCCGAGAGGCCGGGCTTCACGCTCACGGGCCGTGTGTGGCTCTTGCCCGGTCGCCTTCTGCAGTCAGAGGAACCTCGCCTGGCGCAGACAGCGCAACGGGCAGGAACAGACGGCGTGCGATCTGCGTGCTTGCGGGGTCTCCGCGCACTGGGCCGGGGGGCGGGGCCGTGTGCAGGGGGAAAGCCCCAGCTGGCTCAAGGCATTGATTTGGGGGTTTTTTACGGATGTCTTCCCTTCATTCTGTTTGAAGCCGTTGCCTGGAGTACAGTCAGCATCTATGGTGCGTGTCTCTCCGTCATAATTAACGAGGGATGGTCTAAACTCATAGGGCTCTGTCTGCCTCTTTTAAATAGAGTATCTGCGGGGCCTACAACACCGGGTCTTTCCAGATGTTCTGCCTTCATCATCCCATTTGAAACCTGTGGGCAGGTAGAGTCAGGGTCTTGTATATACACCTGCTTATCATTTTTTTATTGTTCAACTGCACTTGACATTGACTATTCCATTAGTTTCAGGTGTACAACCTACTGCTTATCAGTCTCGTGGTGGTCTCACTTAGTGGTTCCCAGCTGGGGTGATTTTGACCCCCTCCCAGGGGACACTTGGCAATGTCTGCAGACAGGCTCGGTTGTCACGAGTGGGGTGGGGGTGGCGCTCCTGGCATCTCATGGGCGGAGGCTCAGCGTGCACAGGCTGCCCCCACCAAGACCAACTGGATCCAAAGTCTCAGGCCGAGACGGAGGAACGCAGTCAAGCTGCACTCTCACCGTGAGAAGCAGTAACACGCCTCCTTTACCGCCCTGCCCTAATGCTTCCTGCCTCGCTGTGAAATGTATGAAAAAGTTATATTAAAAAGTTCCCATACAGGAAAACATAAAAATCATTAGAGATCATCCCTGAGTAGGAAAGTCTTCTTAAAACTATGAAAACACACGTGTGTTCCATGCGCAGAGTCGCACTGTCCTCCCCCGTTCCGGAGGGAGCAGTGTGGCGCTGCAGGTGGCGGGGGGCACAGCAGGGAGCCCCTGCACAGGGACATCCCACTGGTGCAGGTCCACGGGGACCCTCAGAAGCAATACAAGTGCCTTGCTGGCTCCCCCGATGTTAAGTGCCCCACCCCACACCCTGCCCAAAGCTTCAGTGGAAGGGCCACAGATCCACGGATCCAGGAAAATGAATTACTGTCTGTCCCCGTGAGCTAACAAGTACTGAAATCAAGGCCCTGGAATGTTATCGACAGACACCTAGCAGGCACTGGAAAGGGATTGGCTGGCACACCTGAAATAAAAGTGGAGGGAACGCCAAAAGGAGACAGCCCTGGGACGGCGGGCAGAACCGGCCACCAGGAGCTGGACCCTGCACGAGCTGCCTCCCACCCGCCCCCGCAGCGTGTTAGCTCTGCCATCGCCTGTTTTCTGTACAGGGATCCAGGGAAAGGTGGCTCGGGAAAAAAGTCTGAAATCGGGCCCCCCGATCTTTTTCCTGCCTCAGAGAGGGCCCTGCAGGTTGGAGCCCCTGCCTGTGTCCAGCGGCAGTTTCTGTTCACGTGTGCTCTGCGTGGAGACCCTCGCTGCTAACTCTCTTGCCTCTAGGAAGCTCCCCGCAGCAGAGCGCCCACTCCCAGACTCGGCACGCGCCGAGCCGCGGGAGGCCAGTGAGAGTTCATGATGCAAGTGGCACTCATGGGCCGCGGCTGAGCCCTGGACTGCAGGAGCCCCCCTCTCACCTAGAGGGGCCTGGGGTCTCTGGGGCAAGAGCCAGGAGTCCCCGCGGCGCGCACAGTACGCTGTGGTGACTGCTCCCCAAGCACACCGCAGAGACAGGAACGTGTGCCCTGGGCTCCTCAAAGGTGGACCCCGAGGATTCTCAAACCACAGAAGATCCAGCTCTTAACTTGGAAAGTCCCACGTGGTCTCTACTAGACCAGTGCCTGACACAGAGTGGGGACGCATGACACCTGCCCCAGGACTCTGCCCCCTAGACCGTGGAGCCCGCAGTTGGCCCCTGGCCTTTTCTCAATTCTACTCTGAGAGCAGGGTGTCCCACCCTGGTTGCTGTCAACTTTCAGGGCTGATCACCCTCATGTCGTTGTTCTTTTGGGGCCGGCCCATGCAGCGCCAGATGGTCAGCTGGCCAGCAGCACCCCTGGGCTCTACTCAAAGGCCAGTTGCACCCCCTTTCGTTCATGACAACCAGAAATGTCCATAGACATTGCCAGATGTCCCCTGGGGAGTGGGGAGGACCGATTGCCCCTGGCTGAGAGCACCGGCCTGGAGTCGCGTGACCCTGAGCAAGTTGCTTGTCTTGTCTGAGCTCAGTTCTGCCTTTGTCGGGGGGCCGGGCGGGCGGTGCCGCTTGGAGAGCCTTAGAGAAGACCTGCTTCGGGTGGTGGTCCCTTTCCTGGTAAGATCTGTCGGCTGCAGCACTAGCTTTGCAGAGGGAATGGCGGGACCTCCCTGAGCCACCACAAACAACAACTGGGGCCCGCTTTTTTGGGTGTCTAAGTGGATCCGTTTCCAGGAGGGCACGTCAACCCTTATCCTTATTCCTCAGCCCCACAGGGTTGTCAGGTTGCGAAAGGGTTATGTGTAGCGGGCACTGAGATTTCAGATTAACGATGGCAGAGACGTAATTAAATATGCACTGTAATCCGAAGCACTGCTTTTCATGGGAAAAGAAGTTCTCCCGACTCAGCCCTTCCAACTCTTTTGTGCAAACATTAATGGCATGCAAATATTTATGATTCATATGTGCCCCTTAATTCCCGGCCGTATTCTCACAGTCAGCGCTGCATTTTCACAGTGAAGCCAAGTGATCCCCGGCCCTGTCGCGGGGCCCAGAGGCTGGCGCCTGGCAGCACTGCATTCTCCCTGCGGGAGCCGTGGGCTCCGCCCAGGTGCAGGGGAGTTTACAGTGTGCCAAGGCAGCTGGCCTTGGACAGCGTGTCAGGACGTCCTGGCTGCTCCCTGGAGGCCGTCTTAAGGGGGTGTCTTGGCATCCGCAGAAACTGCCAGTGAACAGCCATGCACGTTTTTGTTTTTATTTTCTTGCATTCTGTCCAGATCCATGGGCCCCGGTGACAGTAAAGCCATGGTGTGCCAGTGGATAGTCCTCTGATTTATAATAACAAAAAAGAAACACACGTCTGTCTGTGATGAACCCGTGGGTTGTCAGAAGGAGAAGTGGGCGCGCTTGTGGGGCTCGCTGAGTGCGCTGGCCTCAGTCTGCGAATCTGTACAATGGGTACAACAGGGCTTCCCATCCACGCCTCGAAGGGCTGTCAGGATGATTAAAACGAGGTGGCGTGTGTGCAACAAGACTTCGGAGGAGGAGCCGCCGCTCCCCTCAGTGTTGTTCTCCCTTCTGCGGTGAGAAGGGCTGAGGGAGGTGGGACGGGAGCAGGCAGGAGTTAGCACACGTCTTGCTGATTCAGAAAGTTGGGAGCTTCGTGCTTTCCATTGTCTGCTTCTCTGTGGCCAGGAATTCATATTCCCTTATCCTGCCAGGACGCTCGTACCACGTGAGCACCCAAGACACAGCAGGGACTTCGTAAATATTCATAAACAAACAGGAATAATCATTCCAGATGCTCCCAGGGCACTGAGCACAGGATGGACCATGTGGTCCCTGTGCTGATGGCGGAGTCTCTCACAGCCTGTGGACCCTTTTCGATCAGGGCGCCGAGTGTCCGTTGCTATTTTATTGCAGCCCAGAGGTCATGTCATGAGGCCACTTCATTCATTCATTCATTCATTCATCCATTCATCCATCCATCCATTCATGCGTGCATGCATGCATGCATCCATCATCAGATAGGCGGATCAGAGAGGCACAGCGCACCTGCTGTGTGCCAGGCACTGGGCTGGCCAAAGAGCAGCCACAGCCTTGAGGGCTAGAAAGGGCCTGGCGGTGAAAATGGCCCTCGCTGCCCCAAGTGGTCAGCCCTGTAGCAAGGGGACAGGCACGACCTCGTAAAGAGGTTGGGGTTCCCCCTGGTCAACTTGCCATCTCAGCTGAGACATTGGAGAGTGATG
The DNA here is from genome assembly GCA_004026545.1 of Mormoops blainvillei. Taxonomy (NCBI): domain Eukaryota; kingdom Metazoa; phylum Chordata; class Mammalia; order Chiroptera; family Mormoopidae; genus Mormoops; species Mormoops blainvillei. The sequence continues at coordinate 54,235 of PVJD01005009.1, forward strand.
AGGGGGCTGCCCAGGTGGAGGCATCGAGACAAGTGTCCAAGCAGAGAAACAGGAAGGTGCAGCCCACCTGCGGGTAATGGCTGGCTGGGACCCCAACGTCACCTCCGGAAACTACCAGAGTTTGCTGGAGTCCGAGTGACGTGGAGACCCGCCCACAGGTTTGAAGCAGATAGAATAATGGAATATGTGCCTGGAGGGTGCTTGGGGGCCCAGGGACCAGTCCAGGGACTGAAACCCCCACTGCTCTCAGGTGCAGGTGCATCTCCAGCTTGCCGACACCTGCTTGGTAAACAGTGCTACCCCTGGAAGTCGGCCCCCACCAGGCCCCGCTGACCGCACCCAGCCCGGCCTCGAGCGTCCCTCCCCTTCCTGCTCAGCGCCTGCACCCACCTGCCCGCACAGCGTCCTGCAGCCTCCGCACGGGCGTCGGAAGCTGATCAGTGGGGCCTGAGGACCCCCAGCTGCCTTCCCTTTATCACGTCCCTCCGTCGGACCTGTCCGCCACAGGCTGGTGGCGTCGGGCTGCATGTTTGTGGGGCGCTGGGCCGCAGGCACAAGCAGAGTCAGGGCCAGGGCCAGGCCAGCCCTGGGAGGGGCCTTTGGTCACCTGTCCTGTGTCGCCCGACGAGCAGAGGCTGGAGAATTTGGGCACACCAACCAGGAAGCACAGGGCAGCAGGCGTGGCCTTGGCCCTAAAGCGGACTGTGAATTCAGGGTCTTGGGGGCGTTTGCACTTAAAGGATTAAAACTTGGTTCCTCAACCAAGATACTCAGACCCGTGATACCAGAAGAGAACGGAGGAAGATGGGAAGGGAACCATGAAATCTGGAAAAAGGAAGTACAGAATCGCGTGACACGCCACGGTTCTCAGTTCGGTACCCACTCCTCGTGGAAAGAAGGGCCTGCCCATCCCTCTGCTTCGGGAGACCGAGCTCGCACCTGTGCCCCAGGGACGGCAGGCCGTGCTTCCAACGTGAAATCAGACGTCACGGAGAGCCAGCTGTCGACAGGAAGTGCACGGAGTAATTCATGGATCCATCCATCAAACATTCTTTTATTGCCTCAGATCAGAAGATGCAAAGAGTAATAAAATGCTGTCCCTGTCCTCAAACAACTCATGTTTATAGAACATCTCCGGAGAAAACGCTTGGCATGTTTTTGGCTTTCTCTGAGTAAAAACAGCTCTATTTTTCAACCAATGCATCATTCCAAACAAAAGCTATTTTTTGTGGAAAACTGAGTTCTATAGCTTAAGCATCCAACTTTCAGTCAACTTTTGGGGGTTGTCCTTGCGCCAGTAGTCTGGGCCTCCTGTCCGCATGCTGCCCTGTGGACGCAGGTGAAGAAAGACAGCTGCAAACGTGGGCACTTTGTGCACAGGTGGATTAATTTCAATTTAGAGAAACCAGGAAATTCCGTGCAACTTGAAGGATTCGTACCCTATTCAGAAACCCCCAGATAAATAATTATACAGCTCCGCTGTCAAAAATAGTGGTAAGTGTTTGGTTCAGGAAATGGACAGGGAGCAAAAGCATGAATTTTGGCGGTTAGGTTGTTCCAGTGGAAAAGTGAGAACTATAAATTAAGAATGTTTTGGGGAAAATGCCCCAAATTCAGGTTTCTCCTGGAATCTGAGGGCGCCTTAATTTTAATACCGAGTTACCAGTGATCAAAATTAGACCTGGCACCATTTGCATAAGAAAAGGAGAAATCTCCCCTACCACATTCCAGAACCTTCTGGATTTCCAGAATTTGCAAAGAGCAATGCTTGCGCCTTCCCTGGCTTTGTTGGTTTTGAAAAACTGCTTTTCTTTTTTTTCTTTGACTTTTCCACCCTCGCTCTCTCGGGCGTTTCAATCGTGAGCACAAGTCTTTCCCCGCATAGGAGGCATGAGCGGGTGGGAAACGCTGAGACTGACGCCCCTAAACTGCAAGGCCTGTGGGGCAGATGACCCCCACCCTGCGTGACCAAGGACGAGTTTCACATCCCACAGAAACTGCGCCGAAAGGAGAAGGTGACTCAGGGATCCAAACCCACACCCAGGAGAGTGACAAAAACAGAACCCAGTGGTTCAGCAGGCAACGCAGGTGGCCTGGCCAGCCGAGGACACAGTCGCAAGAGGACAGGAGTGAGAGGGCGACCGCTCAGACATAGTGGCAAGGAGGACATTGCCGTGACGGGACGGGACCCCTAAATGTGGTGTTCACTCCTGGGCAAGAAATGTTACAGAGTCGCCTTTGTATCTTCTGTTCCTCCGCCGCCCTCGGCCCTTTTGGGAACAGCGCACTTTTGCAACAGCCCTGAGGTTTAGCCACAGATGTGGTGGGGAAGTGGCATGTTTAGGGCCGTGGCTTTATGAGACCACAGTGGCTGCAGGAGGTCACCAGCCCTGGGGCCCATAAATGTGGGGACTAATAAAGCTCAGACCCGGGCCTCGCGGCGGCCTCACCTTGTGGGTGGTGTCGGCAGCAGGTGCCTGGGAGCACGTGCCGTGACCTTCCCAACTCAGTAAAGCAGTCGGGGTTTTGCTCTGGCATTTGCACAAGCGAAAGGGCACTCGTGGGGGGTGGGATGGGTTCCAGTGGGGAGCGTTCGGCCTGGCTGATTGGAAAAGCCCATCAGCCAGTCACACTCGTGCCTTACAAAGGCCGCCAGCTGGGGGGGCAGGAGTGAACTTGAACTTCAGTAGGAGGCACAGTTTTCCCCACGGGCCCTGCTCCACCACCATGCCGAGCACTCGTGCACCCCCCACCTCCCAAAGGTGGCCCCTGGCTCTGGGCGGGTGGAGTCCCGTTTGTCACATCTTTGGTGATAAGTCAGTTGGCATTTGCTGGTTCCTGATTCCATTTGACTTGCCCACCCACACGGTGAGACAGAAGGGCTGCCGTGACCCCCTTTCACAGGTGGCAGAGCTCAGGTCCCAGAGAGGCCGAGGAGCTGGCCCGGGGCCACCCAGGGCCAGCCCTTGCGAGCGGCAGGGCAGGGACGCGCGCAGAGGTGGCGTAGCCATGGGTCACACCGTCCCCCAGGCACCCAGGCATTCCTCTTCCACGGAATTATAGGACCAGCTCCTCCCCTTCTGCCGCTTCAAGTCGGAAGTCATGACACACTTTTCCCACCTCGTCATTTCTTCCCGCCGTTTACTCAGCCCTAGTGTTTGTGCTTCTCTGTGGTGTTCTTCCGGGGACCCAGCCTCCGACCAGAACCAAAGGCAAGAAGGGAGGTCTCAGTGGCCCCCTTTCCCGAACCGTCTCCCCGTGACTCCCCGTGCAGGGCACCAGTGACCCTGCAGTACGGCCCTTGGGAGCCGAGCCTTTTAGCACCACACCCAGGTCCTCTGGGTGCCCGCCTGGCCTCTGCTTGTCTTGTGGGGCCAAAGTCAGGGCCATGGGAACCCTAAAGCTCCCCCACAAAAAAGGGCACCGTTCTCTCTCCGGCAGCTCCACCCCCACCCCTGCCTTTGGCCCTGGAGAGCCAATTGCAGGGGCTGTTATGTTGCAGATCTGCTCCCCTGTCCTCTTCCCGGGCGTCTTCCTAGTTTGGCTTCAGCTTCCTGAGAAAAACACTTGAGAGACGTTCAGGCCCCACACCCACGCACTTGGAATACCAGGCCCATCGGTCATTTGAATGAGAGAATTTGGCTAATGACACCTGTGCCCCAGGGCACAGCTACCACAGCTGCAGGTGCAGGCCAAGATGGGCTGCGCCCCAGCAGGAGTGGGCCGGGGTGTGGCAGGGGCTGAGCGGCTGGGACCCAGGGCCTGGGGCCCGACGCTCACAACGTCAGCCTGGTGCCCACTGGCTGACTGTCCACCATGGTCAAGTTCGGAAGAACGCAGAGAAGTGGAAAGCAGCATTTTCCCAAGGTGGAAAAATGTCACACATGCCCGTGAGCCAAATGTCATCACTCACAACCTCTGTCTGTGAGGCAGGAGGCAGACGTCCTAGTCAGGGCGGGAAACAGGAGCCCGTTGTGAGCGAAGCTACCGGAATAGCTCCACCTTCGCGGGCCCCGTTACTGTGGCCAAAACACCCCACCTAGGCAATTTGGCCGGACGCACGTTTCTTGTGACTGCGCCTGAGAAGATGGGCAGAAATGGTAGAATTTTCATCTTGAGCAGTGATTTCACAAATACTTACTGTGGTTGAATTTTACCCCCATGCGGCAGGCCAGTCTGTGGTCCCCGGAGGCATCACGAAGCCCTCTGCAGCCAGGAGCCCAGGATCGTCTCCATGAGAAACCGCTTTGAACTGTAACCCAGGCTTCCGATCAGCTGTAGGGCACAGCATGGCTGCCTCGGGGGGCAGGGACTGTTTCCACTCTGGCAGGCTGTGGTAGAGTCAGGGAAGGGACCAGAAGTCCAGATTCCTGGCGCTGGTGCCTCTGGGTTTGCAGGTGGAGATTTAGGGCCCTGTGGCCGTAACGTGAGGAACCGTGAGCATACAGCTGGGAGGTGGGGCTTCTGCTGTGCGTGTGAGCGGTGTGACTTTGAGCAAATGGCTTAACCTCTCTGAGCCTTTGGCTTTGCTGCCTTTTCATTGAGGACAATAAAATCTCTCTTGTTTATTGCATGAGACTGTAGTGAGGACCAAATGAAATCATATGTGGGAAAGTGTTTGAAAGGTTGTAAGTTCCACACAGACCCCAAAATGCCCGTATCATGCAGATAGCGATTGTTTGTTGTCACTTAGGAGAGCAGGGGCAGGATGGCTGTGGGAGTGGGACCGTTTCGAGGTAAAAATGCACCGGTGCCTGCAGAGCTGGAGAGCACCTGTCCGCATGGTGCCAAGACCAGTGTTTGTGCTGGGTTACGTGGGGTTCCCTAAGAATTCACGCCCCCCGGCAGCCTCAGAACGTGACCTTATTTAGACACAGGGGCTTTGCAGATGTCGTCAGGTTAAGGGGAGGTCCTTCTGGTTTAGGGTGGACCCTACATCCAGCCACCAGTGTCCTTATAAGAAGAGGGAGGTTTGGAGACAGGGACACACAACCGAAGGAGACCACGTGATGATGGAGGCAGAGACTGGACCAAGGCTTCCAGAAGCCCAGGGCCACCAGGAGCTGCCAACCACCGCCAGAGCTGGGACGAGGAGGGAAGCAAGGATGGATTCTTCCAAAGAGGCTTCCGCGGGAGCTTGGCCCTGCCAACGCCTTGATTTTGGACTTCTGGCCTCCAAATCCTGGACGATAAATTTCCGCTGTTTTAAGCCTCCCAGTTTGTGGTAGTTCCTTACAGCAGCCCTGGACAACAAAGGCAGGATTTTCACAGACTCTGAAATGCCTGTGTCGCAGGCCACTGGGGAGGCACACCGGGGCTCAGGCAGACGGGTGACTTGGAGGGTTGCTGTCGAAGATAAAACCAGAATTGAAAGTGACAGTGAAAGTGGCCCAGGGACCCCCTCACTGTGCAGCCCAGGAAACTGAGACCTGGAGTCAAATCATTTGTACATGAGCTCCAGCCTCCTAACTCTCTTGCAGAAAGAGCTCCCCCGACCCCACCCCTGTGCCCCTCAAGTCCCCTCCTCCCAAACTCCCCTGCTCAGTTGCTTAGGCAGTGTCATCATTCGTTGCTTGTGGTCTTTCATTTTTCATTATACGCCTTCAGAATCTGTGCACCGGATAGAGCTTTAATGGCTTTACTCACATTAACTCAATGAACCGCCCCCCAAATTCTACCCCTCTATCCTGAAGCCCCTCCCCCTGCGCCCCTTCCTCACCGTCCTGTGACGGGAACACGACCTCTGTCCTCAGGCCTTTACAGCCACAAACCCCATCCCATTGCCACATCCTGATGGCTCAGAGGTGAAGACTACTTCAGCAGCTGCCCCCAAACAGCCACGAATCAAGCTCGAGTCCCAAGGGAGCCTGCCCGGAAGATGCGGGATGGGTGCCCGGCTATGACGCCAGGCAGTGAGGCGAGGGCTGGAGCCGGGGCTGGGGTGCCGAGGAGGTGGCCGGAGGGAGAAGGATCGCAGGGCAGCAATGCCCTGGCTTCTGAGGACCGCGGGGGCGCTGGTGGGGGGCGAGGACCTAGCAGTGAGAGAACCCTAAACGCCGGTGGTGGGATCCAGTCCTGATGACAGAGGTCGTAGCTCTGGTGGGTTGTTGACAGAGAAGGGACAGGCCGGCCAGAATACTCAGAGGAGTGGGTGGGGTGGGGGTGGGGGGTGGGCAGGGCCACTCCCAGGGCTGCAGCCGCCGTTGCTCCTCCAGCCAGTTCTTCGAAAGCCACCCGCAAGCACGCGGTGGGCCGTCAGCCTGGGTGCCCGCCGCCACTTGCTGTCCCTCCCCACTGGGCCTGGCCTGCAGCCTCTCCCGCCCATCCCCCCTCTGCGTCTGCCCAATGCCAGCGTAGGAGACAATCGGGGCGTCCCCGGCCGACATTTGAAGGATGTCCTGAGGACGGCAAATCCCTAAAGGCCAAAGGGTGCTCCGTGGGTCCCCAGAGAGAAGGCCGGCGGACGGGGAAGCTGAGCCAGGGCGCTGGGCCCGCCGGTTCCTCCGGTGCTCCGGCCCCCGGTGCCCCCTCGTCCTGGCTGTCAGGCCGGCTGTGACCTCGGCTAGCAAGCCTCGCAGGGCAAAGCAGGTCGCACCATCTGACCGTCACTTGGCATTGCTCTTACGGGCTTTAAATAGACAGAATGCCGGCCCTTGGAGATTGTTTGTGCGGCGTTGCACGAGCAGGAATCCCTGGCTTGCCCTGGCCAAAGACATGTCCGTTGAGCATTTTTTCCGGAGCCTCCTTTTGCATCAAACACGCATAGCAGTTGCAAACATTCTGCTCTTTCTAACTTGGGAAAGAAGACAGTGTCTGGGATGGCGGTGGGAGGAGAGAGGGGACTAGGTTGGGTGTGTTTTGTTTTCCTTTTTCGTTTCGTTTCATGCTGCGCGGTGGAGAGGAGCGCCTGTCACTTGGAGCATCCCTGTGGTGATGCAGGCGGTCTGACCGCGAGGCTTGGTCAGACCTTCAGGTCCTGTTAGGGGAAGCAGAGGGAAGAAATAATAAAAGTGAGCACAGCGCTCACACGTGCACACCTTCGAAAACCACGCACAGGATGCAGTTCTGATGGGTTTACTCACAGCAACTCATTTAACCTCCCCTCACGTTCTGTAAGGTGGGAAAACCCCTAGATGAGGGGGCTGAGGCCCAGGGAGTAAGTGTAAGTGAAATGTTCGGGTGTAAGTTCACGTGCACGTGTGTCTGTAGAACCCAGCGAATCTCAACCTGTCAGCCGCGTATCCTGGAGTCCACGTATTGGCTGTAAATTGTGTTTGGCCGATCCCTTGAGCGTCTCTGACAGCATCTAGCATTTAAAAATAATGTTTAAAATCAATGCGCATTTAGTATTTTTGAAATACAGAGCATAATTTCAGTTTAGCCTCAAGCTTAGGAATTCTGTGTCTCCTCATTCTTGGTGGTGCAAACCACCTTAGGGAGGAGGAGGGACCAGGTGTCTTTTACCTTTCTGCCCTGAGTCTGTGAAACGGGGAGACAGGCTGGGGACGGGGTGGGTAGCCGTCAGCCTGATCCTGCCTCCCCTGGAGTCTTGCCTCGAAAGGAAACAAATCGGGGTCTCTCGGTCCTGAGTTGTTTATTGAGGATTGAACAAAAGCCACTTTACTATGTGAAGCATTGGGTCCAGGCAAACAGCATGGGCGTGCATATCAGAATTTAAGCAAAGCCAAACTCAAGGACCCATTGGAAAAGCCCGTAACTTGTGCTGGAGCCTTGCACCTTTTCCAGTTGAAGGGCGTGAATCAGTTCACAGTCACTTACCCAGCAGGTGTCTGCAGGCCGTCACCTCATTCCTCTGTGTCCTTTTGTGTCCGACAGGGAAGAGCTTCACTCTGACCATCACCGTCTTCACAAACCCTCCGCAAGTGGCCACTTACCACAGAGCCATCAAAATCACCGTGGATGGACCCCGAGAACCTCGAAGTAAGTGGGCCCCCCTGGGGCTGGCACACCCTCGGGGCTGGCATCCTCAGGCACCAGGGATAGTGTCTTACAATCTTGGGGTTCAACTGGCGTCGCCCAAAGGTAACCAAAACCTCTGCCAGAGGCGGGTGTCAGGCCCCCATGGGGAGGAGGAGTTTTACTGTTGACATTCTCCGGACTCTGAGCACTCAGCCCTTTCTGAAGCGCCCCCTTAGAAGGCCGCAGGAAACCGAGCTGACTCGGTGCATGGGGGAACCATTTTGGGCTGTATGAGGCTAGGGACTGGGCTCTCTAATACATGGTGGAGTCCAACAGGCTCAGAAGCAAACAACGAGTGGAAGACTGGGTAGGCACAGGGGTGGCCAAAAAAGGCCTGAGGGTCAGAGTGGACCACAAGGGCCTGATTGTCATTCATGCTGGTCTTTTCTTCCTTTGTTAAGGCTGGAGGTGAAACCTATGAAAATGACTGTTTTCTTTCCGGGGCATGGATCAAAATCTTATTACAGGATCGTTCAAAACAGAGGATGGGAGGGGGGAAGAATGCCTGGGTGGGAAACCAGTAAATATAGAAAGATGGCACCAAAGAAAAAAAAATAACTGATGAGGAAAGTTTTCTAAAAAGGAGTGGGGTTGTTTAGTCTGCAGAGAGATGTCTTCGTGGTGACTTAATGACTATCTTTGAGTAAACACAAGTAACACTCTTTTCCAAACCACACCCTGCCCGGGGACAGAGGCCGTGTCACAGTCCCAGATCCCTGGAGCGGGCTGGAGGCCCCGCCCAGCACCTGGGTGCCCCCAAACCATATCGGGGTCCCCAGTGGGAAGCTCATCCTCTCTTCTCAGGGGGGCAAGGTTCAAAAACAGGGCTTGCTGTCCTTCCCCGAAGTTGAGACGCGGGGAGGCCAGGCTGTCAAACACAGTGACAAAGGGCCCAGGCTCGGGGAACAAGCACGTGGAGTTGCGGTTCAGGCACTGCCCCTGCCGTAAGTCTCGGAGCCCCTCCGACCCTCTGACCTCACGGGCCAGACAGGGAGGGCAGTGCGGCCCCTGTGGAAGAGGGGAAGGAACGGGGCTGAGTGCCTGGTGCGGGGACGAGCCTCAGAGAGGCACCCACCTGCGCCCCCCTGGCGTTGCTGGGGGCTGTCCCGCTGAGCACTTTCTCATGGTGGGAGCGCCCATGGGGCCTCTGAGATCCCCCATGGGGCGTGGCGCTCTCTCTGCACATCACCCTGAGATCAGAGCACCCTGCGGTAGTCTTTCCTGCCGTCCTGGCCACAGCCTCATGGCTGGTCGGCTGCCTGCCGGAACCATCCAGGGCGACCTCCGCTTTCCCAGTGCCCAGAGCGGGAAGAGCCACTTGGTCCCATTTCCCGTGCTCCATGACGCTGTCCCCATCGGGCCTTACTTTTCCCGTCAGCTTTTTCTGGCCCTGCCCAGACTCAGGAAACTGGGGGCCTCGGCAGCAGCCCCTGGTTCCAGTTTATTTGTCAAAAGCAGGCCACACGCAGGGGACCACGCACCGGAACGACGATGAGGGCTCCGTAGGTTCCCAGAGTAGGAATGGCGGACTGACTGATAGCGACCCTGCTCTAAGCACAGCGGGTGCCTCGGGCCCTCCACAGAGGACAGGGTGCAAGCAGGCTCAGAGTGTGGCCGGCCCCGGGGTGGGGGCAGTTGTGACGTGTAAGGCAGCTGGCTCTGAGGGTGACAGAACGGCCAGGAAGGCTCACTCGGGGGCCGAAGCAGCTCTGTCTCGACCGGCAGAAGCAACCGCCCCCGGTGGAAGAGGTCCAAACCCGGGACCCCTCGTAGGGCGCATACCCTGACTCCTGCCCCCCCCGCAGGGGACACAGGGCAGGTTTTGCCCCCTTGCTAGTATTTTCCGTAACATTCAAAGCACCTATGAGGTGGTTAAGATTCAGAAAATAAATGGGTGCCGTGACTCTTGAGAGCTACCAGTGAGAGGGGGAAAATACGCAATTGTGGTGGCCAGTGGTCTGTTCGTGTGGCCTCCCCGGCTTCCCGCCGTTTCATAACTTAAGAAAAACAGTCGTTACAGAGAAGGGTGCTCTATATGGACTGAAGGGATTTGCTCCAAAGAGGTAATTATCTTTATAGAGTCTTTCCTGCCAAATGGAATTTGGGGTCAGGGGAAATTAAATTAAAAATTAAATGAGTAATTATATGTATGATATAAAGAGGTGTTACAGGCCCAGGTAGATAGTCTCCCATTTCACAAGTGGCCTCTAGAAAACAAAGGCCCGGAGACTCCCGGGTGACTCGCGCAATTCTGGCTTCTCTCGGCCTGGGACGCGGGGGCGGGGCGGGGGCGCGGCAGGGGGTGCCTTCTAAATTTAGTGTGTGGTTTTCTTATTTGACTACCTTCATTCAAGGTGGGAAGTACGTCTCTCTGATGAAGCTCTGCTCACCGCCACTTTTTTAAAAAGGGAAAGTTAACCATTTTTTCCAACTTTGTTTAGATATAAGCAGCACAATGCATAAGTTTAAGGTTTGCAGCATGATGATTTGATGCACAGTATATTGTGAAGTGATTGTCACAAGATCAGCTAACAGATCCATCACCACACATAGTTGCAGTTTGTGTGTGTGTGTGTGTGTGTGTGTGTGTGTGTGTTGAGCACTTTTTCAAACGCATGGTACAGCCCTGTTAACAGTAGACGCCGTGTCGCCTGTCACTCCCCGGGACCTGCTCCTCTCACAACCGGAGGTGTGTGCCCTTTGACCAGTGTCACGCATCTCCTCCCCACCCCCTGCCGGCCACCGACCTGTTCTCTGTTTCTGTGAGCTCAGCTTTCCAGGTCCCACGCGTAAGTGAGATGGCACAGTGTTTGCCTGCCTCTGCCTGACTCGTCTCACTCAGCGTGGTGCCCTCGAGGCCCCGCCGAGCTGCCACACATAGCAGGGTTTCCTTCTTTTTTGTGGCTGAGTAATATTCCATTGTGTGAGATAAAGACGTGCGCACACTGCGTGGCCTACATCCATCCCTCCGTCCATAGGCACCCAGGTAGCTTCTGTGTCTGGGCTATTGGGAATAATTCGCAGTCGCTTCTAATGTAACGTTAAGGGAGGTCGCTGCATGTAAGCCAGGTGCCCAGACAAGGTCATACCTGTGCAGTAATAGGACCTCCCCTGTCCCTTCATCATTATGGTGCCATGAATTCTGGGTAATTCTTGTCTGATGGCCCCAGCATCGCCAAGTCAAAAAGTGTTTTGAGAAGTTCTCTCATTTCACGAAATCCAAAGCCATGCGAGCTGGAAGGGGCCTTCGGGCCTGGTTGCGCCGTGGGGACAGGCAAGCAGCCCCAGGGCGCTTCCGTGATCTGCCCAGGCTGAAAAGCAGTCAGTGGTGGCGAAGCCAGAAACAGAGTGAGGAGCTGCTGATCCCTAGTCCTCTCCTCTTACCCGTCCACCTGTCTGTCCGTCCATCAGTCACCTCTCCATCCGCCTGGCCTACCCTGAACTCTCTGACCTGGCCATGGCCACCTCGGGTTTGAAACAAGGTGTCGGCGTTGTTGACGTACTGCGGTCCTCCCCGCTGTTAGGTTGTCTAGAAAGGCAAAACGGCTGCGTGTCTTTGCTGGCACAGAGGCGTCAACTGGGAGTGTGTTTTTGGGGGGCAGGGGGAGAAAACCAGAGGGAAGCCTCCCTCGTGCCACCCACCACACAGGCAGCTAGCAGGACGAAGACAGAGAGCGCGTCACAGCCGTCTGCCGGCGGGGCTGCCGGGAGCCTGGGTGTTGCAGACCGGGGGGACCATCCATGGCGGAAAACTGCATTTCTCAGGGAGAAGGAGTTCCACCAGGAGGTGTTCTCGCCTGGGGTCAGCTCCTACAAGCGGCAGCGGGACGTAGAGCGCTCAGTGGCTTGCGAACGTGTTGCAAGATAGTCTTCTCTTTAAGCCTGAAAGATAGAGTGAAGGATTGTTTTTGGAAAGGATATCTGAGGGTTGTTTTTATGTGCTTCCGTATATTTGGAGGACCCGATGAGAAGCCGTGGCTCGGTCCCTGTGTCTGGATTTAGGCTGTGTGCCTGTCCCAGGATAATGCTAAGATAGCAAACCATGTTCCCTGCAATACTCCACGAAATCATCGGAACGTGTGAATTAGCCTGGTGCTGGGCAGCGGCATATTTTGCTAAGCCGAGCTCTGGCAGGGGCAGGGGGTCCCAAGGCTGTGGGGCTGGACAGTCATCCCGACGTCATGAGCCGTCATCACCTGTCTAGCCAGGAGGAATCTGTTGCATCGGGAACATTGAGTAGCCTAATTAAAAACTGAAAAAGTTAATAAAACAAATATCGGCCATCCCTGGGACCGCATTGCCCGAGGGTTGGAGGAGCCCTTCCCAGGGACTGTGCTGAGCTTCAGCCCTTGAGGGCCACAGTGACGGATAATAATGACGGGGCACTGTTACCTAATGACAGGAACATGCTATTTTCTGGGGCACTAGTTTTTTACGCCAACCAACTTTTTTGTTTTTGTTTTTGTGTTTTTTAAGTAGGGAGTTACAGTTGAAAACAGGTCGATCGAAGAGCCCTGCTCTCCATCACTCAGTCGCTTCCCGAAGGACTCTGTTGAGATTGCATGAACCACGAACATCATTTTCTTCTCTGATCTTGAGTGTGAATAGCAAATCTGCAATACACATGCAGAGGAGACACAGGATCTTTCTATAATAAGTAGCAAGTGCATTTCAAGTGAAAGGAGGAACACGTAAAGGGTCCATTTAAACTTACAATGATAATGGACCTAAAAGCCCTAAAAATCAAGTTTATCCAGGAAAGTGTGGGATGAGAAGCGTTTAAAGATTATTCTTGTGACTGACTAATATACAGTTAATTTTTGACATGTTATTTTTCTCATAATCATAAAACACCTGATAGTAATAACAGCTCACTGTGCCAATTATTTGCCCAGCACTGTTCGAAGTGCTGGCCTGTGTAAGCTGAGACAGGCTTTGCACGAACAGACAAGAGCAGCAGAAGCCGAGCCCCTCGCCAGGGCCCACGGCTAGTGCGCAGGACTGAAACGAAGTGGCCCTGATGCTGGGGTCGATGTCTGATTGTAAGAACGGCACCAGTTATTCCTTGAGCTTCATCGTATTGACACGTCTGTGTCAGAAACTTTTTGTTAGGAGAGTTTATCACTCCAGTTCTGGTTCAAATACAGCTTTCTTGGAGAAGGCAGAACCTCGCAGCCTTGACAGTGGTCATTTTTGTCCCGATAGGAAGGGGCCAGCAGTCCCACATCTGTCACCAGGGTCTGTCTATGGCTTCCATGGGGACTTGGAGTGGGGGGTGCACAACATACACCTCTTCCTTCAGTGCTACGTGCAGGAATAATGTGACAAAAATGACCACCAAGGGCACAGCTCGAGTCTGGTCCCCCTTTGGCGCAGCCCATCTTCCCAGAGGGGCCTGTGTGCCCAACACGTGGCCCGATGCAAGGTGAGAATTTGTTTCATTCCTAGTCCTGAGTGGTCAGTGGAATGCCAGACAGTCTTGTAGGTCTGTGATCTCAGGGTTTGCATTTTGTCACTGTGCTGGATGCATCGTCATCCTCCGGGCAGTAAGCGGCGCTCGGCCCAAGGCCTGTGCCCTCAGAGCCTTCAAGTACCAAGTTTGGACTTTAGTTCTTTCTCGACAGAATCCAGGCCCACGAAAGAAAACGGGCATAACTCTTCCTTCCCTCCCACCCAGATATGAAGCAGGAGACAGACAGAGGGTCAATGAGGAGAAAACGTTCTGACTTCTGTCCCTCTTCCCACATTGAAGGGTATTTTGGTGCTAAGATGGACCTTCTGGGGTGACTCCCACTGGCCTGGGATCCCCTAGGGCCAAGCCCCCCAGCCACCTTAGAACTTGGCAGCACCATTCTTAACCCGTTCCTCACAATCCTGCCTAAATGGGTCCGGTGAGTTTGAGGATCTCTTTCTGTTTGTTATTTTAGTAGCATCAAAATAGACCAAGACGAATTTTATGTGCCGTATTTTGCTGTGTATAAGGTGCACTTTTTTACCCGAATTTTTGAGGGGAAAATAAGGATGCGCATTATACATGGGTAGTGCTCATTCTGTATGTATGTAAATGTTTTTAGTTCTTTTATTTATAGTTACGCATTAAAAGTGTACCTCTGGAACGCAATAATGATATCCGTATGCAAAATAATACCCTGGGATACGGTAACTGGTTTCGTTTCTAAATAGAAATGTATACAAAATTGAATTAAAAAATTCAAACGAAAGACTTTTTTGTCCTGAAAGTTTGAGCCAAAAGCAGGGGTGTGCGTTATACACGGCAAAACGTGGTCCGTTGAGACCCCCAACCCTCGCGTCTGTGGTGGGCTGAGTGCCCGCTGAGGTCCGCGAGGGTCCCTGGGACGCACAGGGACATAAGACCACCCTGGAGGGAGAATGCTCCTGCCCCCAAGGCAGGAGTGACCCCCCGCATGAACTCGCTGAGACCTGGGCAGGCCTGCCACCCCTTTGTAACTGCTCCTGTCTTAGACAGAAGTAACTCGGGTTTTCACGTGTCTTTTGTATCACTGCAGAAAGGAAGAAAAAAGTTCCTTCCCAATACTAGCATGACCCCAAGAAACGATCTGGGCACCTTCTCAGTAGGGACAGGGGGAGAGAAGAAATGGAAACTTAAATCACGGCCTCGCATTTCTCTTCCCTCTGGGACCATGGCAAACCGGTATCATGCTCCGAATCGCCACCCCACTGAGGGTCGGGACCCAAGTCCCTGCATCGGTCCTAGCTAGAGTGTGCTGCCCAGGGCACTGACAGGAAAATCCATCCTGTCTGCATTTAGGCTTTAGCGTCTCGATCCTAAACACAGAAAGGTCTCTGGATCCTGAACGGGGGACTTGGGTGTCATGCCATGCCGGCACCTCCAAGCTAGTGGACAATTCAGTTCCTTCATCCTCTTTCCTCTTCCGTCAGACAGTGGCAGTGGGACAAGGTAATCTCTAAATTAGTTCCCACTTGGAAGGGGTAACAGAAAACTTTGTTCTCAGGACAGCAGAGCTATGGGTTCCCCACAAACAGGGCCCCCGAGAGGCCAAGCTCCAGGGCCCCCCCAGCCTTGTTTATGCACGTCCACATGCACCCATGTCATACTAGAGGTGTCCTTTTTTTTTTTTCTTTCGCTATAAATTTGTAAGAGGGCTTATATCATTTGTTTTTGAAATTGTCTGGCTATGAGTAACTCCCTTAATTTCCCGCAGCCCCGATTTCACAGCCATCAACTTATAATTACAATCAGGGGTTGGGGTGCCCGCGTGGGTTCTCGCTGACTGCGTGGGCGGCCATACCTGGGGCTACGGGCCTGGCTGAGCCTCGTAAACAGGGGCGATGGCTGTTCTCACGGGGCTGGAAGGCAGTGAGGAATGTTGGGAACCGTGCCTGGGACACAGGGAACGGTGGGGACAGGGAGCAAAGGCTTGAGATCCTTTGGCTATAAGAGAACTAACCCAAAAAAGATTGTGAATCCTAAGTTTAAATATTCATGAAGCTTGCATAACATTGCATCTTTTTAGATGTTTAATTAAACATTTATGAATTTTGATTTTTTTTTCCAGTTTTCCTTGTGTATGTACAGCCAGTACAGTTTCTTTTCTGGCACCTTTAGGGACCCTTGAAATGCCCTGAGCACTGCTGCTAAGCCCCTGGGGGTAGGATGGCCTTGCCCCCAAATGTCAAACTTGGTGAAACAGTCAGGGGAAAAGTCCTATCTGAGTAACATTGCAAGTGGGTATTTGATATCTGCCAAGTAGGTTCTTTCCAAAATATGCACGATATGGTTGTCGGAGAGGCTTTTCCACACTATTCTAGAATACTGACGCAAAATGTGCCAGAGTCTACTGGGGTCCAGACGAGTGCAGCACACCCGTGGGGTGCTGGGACGGCCAGCACCCCCAAGCTTTGCAGCGGTGGGAACGCTCTCAGACACCCTCTTAATTGCTGAAACCAACGTGCCTTTCTGCACTCGTTCTGGGTGGGGGTTTTTTGTTTTGTGCATCTCTATCTGGTAGGCTCTTCTTTAAGCTCCGTCCCGCCACCGCCCCCACCCCCGCCCCTGCCAAGACATTCAGTGACACAGTCAGTGCTCAGAGATCAACTTACGGCAGTGGAGTGCCTTCAGTGCAGGAGCGGCAGCTCGGTGGTCTCCCACCTGGTGGCCTGGTGGAGCAGCCCTCCCTGACCCCACCCCACCCCACCCCCGATGGCTGTGGAGTGGCCCAGCTGGGGTCCATACGTGCTACCCAGTTGCATTTTGGGGAGAACTGGAGCTGGGGCATGGGGAGCTCTGGCGGCTCCAGGAGCAGGTGGTCCGTTAGGTGCGCATCTCCATGGCGGGTGGGCAGGCCCACAGCTGGCGGCTGGGTCGCATGCAGGGCAGCAGGCACCTTGCTGCCACGCCGTGCATTACAACGCGCCAGTTTCTCAGCCCCGGGACCCCAGGACCGGCTCACAGTTTTTTCTAAACATCAGCTACTTTCCATTTTTCACTTTGAAAACAGAAAAAGCTTTTCTTGACTTTTCCCTAAGGCATGGGTTTTTCCCTGTAGAGCTACATAGCTAAGAAAGCCATTAATAAGAACTGGATTCAGTGAGTCTCATAAACTCCACAGCCACTACCACAAATACGCACGCCCTCCCACCCCGGGAAGATCAGCTTAAGCGAGTTAAGTGAAAGCTGGCCCCGCCCCCCCAACCCCCTGCTGGAGATCTGTATCTGGCACATGGCGCTAACTTGAAGAGGTAGATTCTCCCTTCCTTTCCATGTTCTTTTCCTTCATAAACAGTTTGTTTTAAAGCTTTGCTTTTTTGCTGTGAAAAGTTGGCCATAGGGAAGAGGTAAATTAGGCAAAATCTATTACTGGGCATTCCAGCTGTATTACCAGAGACGTCACGAGACACTGACATTTGGTTGGATGAGAAATGACTTTTTCAAAGTGTGACTTACGTGTGGTCTATTTATATCAAATTCCACGTACGACTAAGTCACGCAGTGTTGCTAGGAAAATTCACTCTGGCCAGTAGCTAAACATTCGGAGATGAAAGACAAGGTTAAAAAAAAAAAAATTAAGTACCCAAAGCAAAGTTCTTTCCTATTTGCTTTTTTTTTTTTTTAAAGGAACACAGTCAAATTAATCTGCCAACTCCCTGCTGCCTGAGTTTGGTGTTCCGTCATTTGCATGTGCTCAGTCAGGTCCCGAGTCTGCCACTGGACTCCTCCAGTGTGCCCTCACACGCCAGGCTGTCCAGCACCTGGGATTCTGTTTGGTCGGTTTGGGTTTGGGTTCGCCGTGGCTCAGAGGTGTTTAGTCTTCTGGTCATGTGAGATAAAAAGGTAAAATCTGGAAAAAGTGCCTTCTCCAGGACTAGATAGATACGTTTATGGCCCTTTTTGGCTTTGCTCCTGATCTCACTTTATTTTCACTTCACTTGGCGTTGGCTTTATGACCTTTCCAGTTCACTCATACTGGAGAACCATGGGGGAACACACACAGTGACCTCTTCGCTGTCATTTCCAACATTGCTGGCAGGGCACAGCCTAAGTTCCAGAAATGAGGCCGAGAGCCTGAGGGCGCGAGATGGGAGCGGGGAGCTGAGCCAACTTGGTGCCACGTCTGACCCCCTGCTCTCTGCGGGCCTGTGCCCCCATCTGCAGAATGGGCTTGGGGACACCTGCCTTGCCGCGGGGGCTGCGGACTGAATGAGACAGACCAGAGCGGTTGTGGGCCACCCTGGGGGGAGCGCCGGCTCCCTGATCCAGCCTTGCCCCTCCCTGCTGGCTGGTTGCCCACCCCGCCCCCGGCCCCGCGCCGGCTCAGCGTCCTCAAGGAAAAGACCAGGGAGGTGATACCCTTGTCTTGGAGGCGCCTTGTGCGACTGGATGAAAGGGCGCAGGTGACAGCAGCACGGTGCCTGGCACAGAGGGGCCCCTTGCACGTTAGGCGTTACTAAAGCGCACGCCCCGGGCACAGGTCGTCCCCTTCCCCTCGCGCCTCAGCCCTTCCCTGGGGAAACTGCTGGGACTCGGCCCAAGCCGGGGCCAGATATTTGCCATTGCCAGCTTACTTTAAAAAAAAACCTGGCAGATTGGGTCCTCGGAATATAATACAATAAGGGCTTTTCTTTCTTTTTTTCTTTCACCCTGCCCGTTCCTAATTCCAAATACTGAATCACTGAACTGACTTCAACAACTTACTTCTCATTGGAGCAACACCCTATTGTCCTGCTTCCGTACAGAAACATGGTCTTTTTTTTAAACAATGATTTTATCAAAACGTAGTTGTTTCTTCACCGAATGTTAGTACTCATGCTGCTGTGGGACTTGGCAGGACTCTCGGCATCTAGAAGCTTCCACTGGGTCACCTGTGAGGTGGAGATAGTAGTATGAGCTCTGTCAATGCATAAGGTTGCCTTTTGGGTGAGTCGAGATAATATGCGGGGTGGGCAATGGTGGGTTTACAGTTGTAATACAAATAACACAATAACCGATAAATAATAATATAAGAATAAACTCTCTGTTTCTCATTCCGCAACTGTAAACCTACTTTTGCCCACCCGTGTATATCAAGGTGCCTTGGAAACAGCCTATCGATTAGATAACAGAAGCACGATAGATATGTCATTAGGTAATAGATAACAGAAACCTTTTTTTATTATTATGGTGTGTGTTGTATAAAAATCTGAGGGATCTTAAATAAAAATATCATTGGCTTCTTGAAGGAAGATTTCATCTCATAATGGCTTCTGGGTTTGATGAGAAGAAAACTGTAGGAAAAAAACAATGAACACATTAGATGAGCCCCACCATAAACCCCACCCGCACTTCTAGGAATTTTACTCTTTGTCATTACACTGTATTAATATTTTCTTTTCCGGCTCCTCCGTGCCCTTGAGAATGATGGGAACAAAAAGAAGTGGCCTTAACAGTAGAAAGCTGAGCCTTCTTTCAATGCGCATTTTGTTTCCAAAACCAAGTACAGTTTTTTTCCTCTATGACTCTGATCCCATGTGCCTTCGATGAAAGCTTTGCTCAGCGTCTGAGATCTTGGTGCGACTTTCTTGGTCCTCATTCCTTTTTTATTTTTCGCCGATGGCTTTTGACCTGTGCTGCTCGCCTGGGCTTTCTGGGTCAGATTTCAGCGGGGGAGATGTGACGCCCCCGAGCCGGGGTGCCAGCGTCCCAGGGGAGTCAGGACTCAGCTCGCTGCTGGGAGGTGACAGCCTTCTGAGGCCCTGGAGGCCGGCTTGCCGACCCACTGCAGGGAACGGGTTGGGAGAAACTCGCTGCATTTCTTGGGCGCTTCAGCCAGTCTCGAAGCAAACCGGTAGCCGAGGGCAGCGAAGCAGAGCTGGAAAACGCTGACATTTGAGTCTCGGGGGCTGAGCTCTTCTCGGGAACTGCTGTGCCCAACGGAAAAGAATCCGGAGCCGTGGGCTAGGGAAGTGGCCAGCCCAGGAGGGGGACTGCGGGCCTGCGAGCCTGGGTTCTGGCCCAGGCCGGCTCTGCGAGGCTCGGCAGCCCGCGTCCCGTCTCAGAACCTCAGGTTCCCCATCTGCAGAGGGAGAGAGAGAGAGGATGAGATGATTTAAAGATCCTTATCAGCTTCTAGAAGTCTGATTTGACATCTGTGGGATGTGATTTTCCACACATCATATTCTCACCTAGAAAGGGAGAGTAGCCCGGGGCCGTAGCTGCTGCCAACCTGGGGAGGCAGAGACCGAGCACTGGGGGGCGGGGTGCACGGCCGCTCGTCCCCCACGCTGGAGAGAGCACGGAAGCAAGGTCCTCTCCGGGGTGACAGGCTCCAACGAGGAGAAGTCACCCTGACTGGATTCCCCATGGCTTTGGCTTTTTTTTTTTTTTTTAAAGACACCCTTAGACCCACAAGTGCTCAATTGTGCGGCCACAGATGCCCAACATGGCCAGCTTCCTGGAACTGGCCAGTCCGAGACCCCCAAGTTAGTTCCACCACTGCCCACGGGAGAAAGATGGTGTGAGTCCTGCGGACGGAGTGGTGGGTGTTTCCGAGCATGGCTGTCCCCCCTCCTGGGCCTCCTCACAGTATTATGGGCTGTTCTTCATTACCTGCCCTGCCTATCTTCACAATCTAGCCGCAAACAGCTTTGGTTGACCACACCACTTCCCTATTGAAAGTTAATACTGTTTGACTCATTCCGTGTTACTAACCTGAAGCCAAAGAAAACAAGCCGGAGAATAACCGGCCTGTGTAGAGTTTGGAGAGCTCTCGGGGGCCCTGCCTTCAAAACCCTACACAGTAGCGTTACTATATCTCACTGCCGCAGCTGCACAGAAAATGAAGGAAGCAGAAGTGGTTAAAAAAAAAGCAAAGCTGGGGTGGGGGCCGCCTCGGGCTGGTCGAAGCCTCAGAGTCATCTGTAAGCTGTGATGGGGGCTCACTCACGGCGCCGAGACGCAGCTTTTACACACCTGAGTATTCACACGGGAGAGGGACTGTTGACGGAGTTGAATGGAGAGAAAGTTCCAAGCACGTGTTGGAAAGGCAGCAGCGCTGCTGCGTTCCCACTGGAGGGGTACTGGACGCTGGTGCACCAGGCCAGCCCTCCCGAGCCGGCATCCCTGGGTAGGGACTGGGGAAGGGAAGGCCTGCTCCTTCCCAACGGGAAAGGATTTGGACAGGACGATGGGCCTGGGTCTGCGAGGGACATGTGGTCAGCCTGGTCGCCCTCCATGCCGTTACTGTTTGGATGGGGTCTCCGGGGTGGATGGGGGCAACTGTGCCTTGGGCGGACGTCACCTGTCAAGCAGTGGAACTGGTGCTTTCCCTACTGTGCAGTGGCCTCTGGGAGTCCCAGGCAAATTGTCACTTGCCAAGTTTGGGTGACTGACCGAGGGGCCTCCCCCACCTCCAAGCTCCTTGTCATGTGGGGGCTGACCACATCAGGTAGAGGTTCGCCTGAATGACGGGGCAGACGTCCCCCTAACGACCTGAAAGTGGTTTGTCTGGATGGTGTGAGGTAGGGTTAGAGCCTGTTAAAAACAGCAAGCTACTCTTTGCTGGCTCTCTGACAAGTCCAGCTCAGGAGCCGTGAGTGCCCAGGGCGCGGCGGTCCCTCCGTGCCAGCCGGGGCCGGCCCGGCCATCTCACCAGGACTCTCTGGCTGGCCCTGGGCCTCCTGCGTCTGCGAGGCCAGCCCAGAAGGCAGGTGGTATTTGTGACGCCAGGGAGGTGCTCCAGCCCTGCTGCTGAGAACAGCCCGGGCCAGCGGGCAGCGCTCTCAGTAACGAACCGGAGGGAATTTTCTGACCTCTGCGGAGGCTCCGGCATGGAGGTCACCGCCCAGCTGCTGAGTGCACAGCCCCGGATGAGTGTGGCCCAGGAGGTGGGGCTGATTCACTCTCTCCCTCGCTCATTCACCCCTTCATTCGCCCAGGTTTACTGGGCCACCAACCAGCCTCAAAAGAACTCTCAGTTTACCCTGGTCCTGCCGGGACACGCTCAGTGCCCCTGCCAGGAATGCGTGGTATGAGCCTTGCGCCAGCGCGGGGCGGAGTGGAGACCTGCAGGGAGGTCAGAGGCCTGTGTGGACAGCAGGACAGCCCTGCCGTGTGACCACATAGAGTAGGCGGGGCCTGCAGGCCTCGGGGTCATTTTCTCCTTTTCTTAGGAACTCGCCCTCGGGCTAGCTGACTGGAGAGCCAGCTCAGAGGCTCTGGGCCGCCTGAGTCTGTCCTCAGCCTCCCACCACCAAAACCCGCCCTTCCGAAGTCACCTTCCATTCAAAGCCCTTCTGCCCCTCCGCCTGTCCGTGGGGGTACCAGATAAACGAACCCACAGAACCATCCACGAACTCTCAGGTCGCTTTGTTACCCCCCCCCCCCCCCCCCGGCAGGGTTTTCTTGAGACAGCCCCTCCCCCAAGGGAGGGTGGGAACAGTTGGAGTTACAGGCTGGGGGAGGAGAAAGATTCTTAAACTTGTGAGCCGTCTGCCCTGTTCTGTGGGGGCCGCCTCCTTGTCCCCAGAGGGCCACCGCTGGTCAAGGGGAGAAGACACCACACGGTTTCTCACCTTCCGCCGCAATTACCTCCTTAGTCTCCTCGGAAACAGGAAGTGACCAGCGGCAGCCAAGGGCTACCGATTTCGACTGCCCGGGCTCAGGGAGCCTTAGGTCTCAACGAGTTCACCTGAGGTGCTAAAAACTCCACCGTCTGCTACTAGGGGTCTTGAACTGCAGGGGGTCCGCTTTGTTTCTGATTTCGTACCGTGAATTTCGGGGACACAGTTCAGGGCGGGCGGGCATGGGGCCATCGGGGCAGGCCTTCGCCGGCGGTCCGTGTTAGCTGCCGAATTTGCTTTGGCCCCCGTGGGCTTTGCCTCTTCGCGCCCCTGTGGCTTTCTGCACCTTTCCTTTCCTGCGTGCGCCTAGCCATTGTCTTACTTGCCCTGTGTCTAGAGGACAACGCGGGTCACTGCCCAGGTGTTCTGCAGACTCATTTAGCTCCGGAGGCTTCTCTGTGAAATTCCCTCTGTTCAGTTACAGCAATTTTTCCTCATCAAGTAGTTTTCCTGAGCCTTCTACAGTTTCATTTTAGCTGAAACCTTCCATTCTGACTTCTCTCACCCCACGTGAACTCCGCCACCCCCACCCCCCGGTCTGATGGAGGACAGCCACGCAGCGTCGGAGCATCATTCGGTCACCTGGTCATTCCGTCAACACCAAGTCAGCCTGCTAAGTGCCACGTGCTCTTAACAGGTGCCAGGGACCCAGCTGTGAAAAAAAAGAGACAAAATGGCACCCTCTCGGAGCTTACAGTCCATTGGGCACAGAGAGACCATAAGCAACGTCAATTAGTGCTATGCAGAAAACCATAGCTAAAGGGAGTGGCCAGGTGGGGGACAGTTTGCAACTTCAAATGGGAAGTCGTCGGGGAGAAGATGAACTTGAAGCGAAGGCTGGAAGGATAGGAGGGATGCGGGCCACAGGGACCTGCGGAAGGTGGTTCTGGACAGGGGGACCGCGGCACAAAGGCCCTGAAGCCAAGTGGGGAATTCAGACCGTCTGCCTTCTAGTTTCAAGTCGGAGAATTCGCCATAGAAAACGGACTCAGCCACCTGCCAGTCTGACCTCTAACGCCTCTGCTTTAGCTGCGTGAGGGGCGACCTCGGGCCCCTGGCCCCGGAGGACCCAGGCTGGGGAAGCCCCGTGCACAGGCAGACTCGGCGGCCGCTCACTCACCTGTCACCACCTGCAAGAAAACCAAAGCTCTTCCCGACTCTTGGTGGCCCCTGATCCTCCGAGGATACAGCATCATGTCCCTGGGACCCCTAAGCAGAAGCACGTGGCCCAGGAAGGAGTAGCATCCTTATGGGTTTTCCCCCCGCTGGTCACTGCGATCCATCTGCCCGTAGGAAGTAAGAGGGGCAGGAGCAGGGGGCGGAGCCCTGCACAGGACAGTGGGGGGCGGGGTGGGGCGCGCAGTTGCACAGGCAGGATGATGGGCACTAACCCGGGACTCAGAGTCCTCTTGCCACTGATGGGTGGGGGTGTACAGGGAACCAAAAAGTACCCTTCTTTTCTAACCCATAAGAGCAGCGGAGGAACGAGGCCCTGGATTAGGGCCCCACAGAGCCGCTTTCTTTCCCACTCTGGCCCCTGACGGTCCCAGCAGGTTTCAGGGCGAGCTGCGCGGCCCGCTCTGCCGGGACGCGGCCCCCGGGAGGCAGCGGAAAGCGGGCCGACGGAACGGGCTGTCCCGGCAAGAAGGTGGCAGGAACACTCGGCGAAGGCCGGAGGGGTGGATGGGGAGGGTCCATGAGAACTCCTGTCCAGGGTCACTGGCAAATGTCTGAAGGCCTCTGATGAAGCCGCAGGCGGCAGAGGGAGAGAGAGGGACCCCAGGGTGGGTTGTGCCGCGCTGCCCGCCGCCTCGGGCGGGCACTCAGGCACCGGCAGGCGGGGCTGGCCAGGCAGCATCCCCGAGCTGAAGGCGCGCCGGGGCCAAGGCAGACTGGGCTTTGCGCGGGCTCCGGAAGGCCAGGTGTCTACGGGAAGAAAAATAACAAAGAGAATGTGGAGAGTCTCAGCGCCCTGTGAAGGTGCCCAAGAAAGCCAGTGCGTAGAGCCCTCCTCCAGGGACCGGCTGAGCAGCCCAGTTGTGGCCTTGGACGGTGTCGCCGCAGAGGCTTTGCGAACCTGTCGACGCCGTCCGTCTCCCCGCTTCAAGTCCAGGCCTCCCGATAAGGGGGCTGGAGACGAAGAGACTTGCCCTGGTCCCCAGGGGAGTTGGGTGGAAAAGCAGATTGGGAACGCAGAGGACATGTTGTCCAGACTGGCAGTCCCATCCTGTTCACAGGGAAGAGGACTTCAGCATCTGCTCTGACACCCTGTCCTGGCGGGGGGCCCAGCGGCTTCACCCCTGCCTTCCCTGCCACTCCCCCATAAGGATTCCAGACGGCAGGGTGGGAGTCACCTCCCACTTGGGAACCCCAGGCTCCCCTACAGATCAGCCTGATGACCGTGACAGGGGCGCCGGGATGTCTCAGGGATGGTGGGAGAGAGACAGTCACCACCCACCCACCTGCAGAGCACACTTTGGGCATTTTCACTGGCTCTGCCTACATCAAAGGATTAAAAAACTAAGACAGAGGCCAATAGTTATCCCCCAAACGAGGTCATCATTCCGTGCCCACGGACCCTTAGTCTGAACACAGCTCTGGTACGTTTGGTGGCTTCCCTTCCTTCCCCGCAGCCCCCGGGCCAGGACACCGGGCAAGGTGGGCGCCCGCTCGGGCATGTGAGTCACAGCTCCCTGCCGCTGTCACGGGGGCCCTGGCTCCTGCATCCAGGGCATGGGCAGAAACAAACGTGGGATTGCGAGGGCCCCTCGCCACACGACATGCCTCTCCTATCTGTGCACCTGGCGCACGTCCACTTGCAGCATTTCGTGTTGCTGGGTGGTCGAGCGGGAGGTGTGGAGTGGCTGAGGCGGTGGGGGCGTTTCGGATCCGCCCTCTTTCTCCCACCGGCTGTGCAAGGTTACGTAAGCGGCGCAAGTTCTCTGAACTTCACGTCCCACACCGCAGTGAAAACCTGAGGCCGATCTCTCTGGCCCTCCTCCAGTTCTGAAGTACTCCAGCCTCATGTGGGAAGAGATGGGGGGAGGTGCAGTTACGCTACTTATGTTTATATAACATCGGATGATATGTCAACACGTATATATAATGTGTATCCTAATATATAATATATTGACATACATAGCGCGTATTTTATATTACATGGGAAATGTTGCAACATTAAATTAGCCAGCAGATGGTTAGGTCTGCGGTTAGGAAAGTTTACTTTACCGCTTGCAAGGTGCTTTAAAGACAGACCACGTTCAGCACCGTTGCTCTAAAACCCTAATGCCTTTAATGACCCCGAAACTTCGAGAATAGACTGTTCTAGGAGGGAAGAGCCGCTGTTCCCCACAGCACACGTTTCTGCTCCGTCGCCGTGAAGCAGCACATGAAGGGAGGGAATGTCCAGGGTTTTACAACAGATCTATGTCGTTGGTGTCAGATTAATTAGCGAACATCTTTTGAAATCCATGCATCCTTTTGCAGAATGTTAGATGGATAGATAGATACATAGATGGATGTGTGTGCATGCACATGTGCATATACGGATTGGTTTGGGATATTACCATTTTGCATGATTTCTCTCAACTTCTCATCATGGTAGCACTTGGTAAATACATCTCCCTAACTTCTCGGCTGAGCGTTTACCCAGAAAATGAGTAAACCCACGTTAGGAACATGGGCTAACCTGTTGACTGCCAGCAAATTGTTCTCATTAGCCTCAATTTTCCGAGGAAAGGTGACAATTTAGTGTCCGTTTCTTTGCTAGAAGACCATATACTTTATCCCACAGACCCGTGGCGGGTCCTTGGAAAAGGCAGTTCGGCTTCCGACGAGATATGCCTGCTCATTCAGTCTAGTTTTCAAGGCAGAAGACGGCAAGCTGCTCTCGTTATCCACCAAAAGTGGCACAGCACTGGGGCGGGCCGCGTGGACAGCCCTCCCCGAAAACCGCAGGGTGCATGTCTTTGGAGTGAAAGTATAAAACGTAGTGGATGGGATGAGTTTGTTTGTTTTTTTCTGTTGGCTTTTTATGGCTGCATAAATAATAAAATTCTAATCGAGTACTTTTTTCGAAAATCCGACAGTGGTAACAGAAACATAATTTAGTCCTTTTCAACTCTACTTAAGATTCACAAAGATTCAGCATGAAATCTTGAGAGACCCACTGTTTTACGGACCACCGCGTGCAAGAGTCAGGGGACTCCCAGCATGCTCCGAAAACCAGGCCATCTAGGTGCCTGTCCTGGGGGCTGCGTGGGGATTCCACCAGATGTCTGATCCAGGGCTGGTTCCCTATTGCTCTCTGCAGCCCTGTACCCAGGAAGAGAGAAAGAAGGACAATGAATGCGATATGAACATTTTCCATTCTCCTGTGCTTAAAATTCAAGGGGCAGATGGACATTTTCGCTGCACCCAGATACAGGAAACTGGAGACGTAAAACAGCCCATTTCCCCAGCTTGCAAGTTTATGTGGGAAGCTATTTCACACAAAGGATTGCTCTGTGGCACATGAAATCTGGTGGTTTCAGAAAAGAAGAATTAGGTGTTCTTTGATCCCGCCTGTAAATAACCACACCTTCACTGTGATGGAGCCTTCCCTCTGCCCCCAGCCACAGAGTTACAGACCTCTGGCACTTTGGTGAGGAAGGGGCCCCGAGCTCCCTCGAAGCCTCTCAGTCTCGGGGCCCCACGTGAGCGGGTGGAGGGTGAACTCACCCCGCCCTTCTCTCACATTCGCGTCCGCCCCCAACTCTTGGGGCTTAGGAAACAGCTTAGAGTGGAGAAGTGTTTTCTCTGAGAGTTGTGCCCAAACATTCCTCCTAAAGCAGACAGCCACCGGTTAATCTCTGTAAATGACTGCGATTTGGGCAGGTGTCAGCTGGTGCAGAAATTGCTCACATGTTAAAACTTTTTTTAAGTAGAGGGCAATGAGAGGGGACTAATAACAAAAATAATCACCTCGCATTGGGCCCAGCCACAGTGGTGGTGGCCTACCCGGAATGAGGCATTTTTTACCCAGTTGCTCAGCGGCACGTGGTCCCCAAGCTTGGCGGCTGAGGTAGACACAATGGACGGCCTTTCTTCAAAACGCCAAATGCCACGTATCCGGCGTGATCTCACACACAGCATTCCCCTGGGTCCTCTAACTGACCTTGACGTGGTGTTGACCTTGACACAGTGTTCTTAAAAAATGCCACTGGAGGCCCAAGGGATGTGGAGTTTTGAACTGGGCACAAAACCTGCCAGAAATCTTTCTGAGGCAGAATTCCCCAAACTCCTTTTACCTGCCTTCTTCCCTGGACTCCTAATACCAGGCATTGTTAGGTTATGGTGGGCATTTAAAAAGGTTGGATTGTTCTGCTCTGAGTGGCTTTTGAGTTGGAACTGTTGGTTTTTCTGCAAGAAAACTTTAGATTTTTTTTTTAGTCTGACCATCAGGAAGCCGAGAATGTGTCACAAAGATAAGAGGAGGGAAGAATCAAGGAAAGCTCCCTCCAGAGACACTGCATTAGTCCATGACTAACTGAAATAGAACGTTCTAGAAAAAGACACTTTTGTACTTCTGAGGGAGATGACGGGGCTTGTTCCGGGACCTGGCCCCATGGCCTTTTGCCCACAAGGCCAGGGCTTAAAATACTCAGCTGCGAGAGGCCGCTCACTTGCGCCGGGCCTGCGTGACTCACGCTGTTTGTGCCCGGGCCGGGCGTTGTGGGCTGCGGGGCTGAATCAGAGTCCAGATTTGCTGTGTGACACATGAAAAGAGGGTGCGTTACATTTGAGCTGCACAAATATTATGCTTAAGTAGTTTTCCTTACTTTGGAGCCAAGCAGGTCTCGTCCATGATAAAGTCACTGCACTGCAGTGGGCCCTTTGCTGCTCTGGAACCTGACACGGTGCTGGCTGCGCCAAGGGGCCCGACAGCTGGAGGAGACGGCAGGCCACGGGCATTCGGAACAGCAGTGCCCGCTCTGAAGCGTGATTCTGTAATTGTAGCAATTGGGAGCCAGGCTGAAATGCCCTCCTCCCACATCCTCCCCGGGCCAGGGCTGCGGGGCATGGAATCCAGGCACCCTCTTTCTAACTCAGGCCCGTGAACGAGAACTTGATAGCGGCCACAGGCAAGCTGCGTCTTCAGCCTCTTTTGGAGGCCACTTGACAACCGGGGCGGGGGTGGGGGTGGTTTATGAAATTGGTCAGTGACTCTATTTGAGCCCCAGGGCTGCAGAGGGACCCCCAAGAGGGCCCCTGGGCTGTGCTGGGGCCTCAGAGCACCAGGGCTGCCTGCGGCCCGGATCTCCAGTTTCAGTGTATTTTGATGGGGGATCTGGGGAGGAAACAGGAGGCCCAGCCCTCCTGGCGTATGAGTGGCCTCTGCTCCCAGCATCCTAGTGACAATGATTTGGACAGGGAGCAGACACATGGAGGGGCCCTCTTCCCACCTTGGATCCTGAGCCCCCTACCCCCACCCCGGGAAGCTCATCCAGGCTCGGGGGGCGCCCCCTGGGCTCCTGAGGGCTGGCCTGCTGGGAACACTGGGCCTGCGCCTCCCCGACACTGCCCTCCTAGGAGCTGCGCCGCCTCCGGGGCACGGGCCTCAGGGCAGGGCGAGCATCGTGGAAAGCTTGCGAGGAAGGGAAGGGCCAGTGGGGCGGAGGGGCTGCGGTGCATCTGACAGGAAGCCTGGCCTCCCCGGGGGGCTGTGGGTGTGCGGCCCCACCCAGCTTCCTGCTGGAGGGGGTGTGCCCACTGAGCAGGAGCCCCTGGGCCCCCTTGGCTGCCTCAGGGGGTGGTTTGCAGGGAGCAGCTGCTGACCTCGGGCTCCTGGGAGGGCAGCTCTCCTGGCGAACCACCCAGCCCACAGCAGGTGGCCCAGAGCACACAGTCTCCCTCCTGCGGCCACCGCCACCACCAAGCCCCGAGCGCCCCTGCCTTCTGTCCCGTGCAGATGGGTGCAGCAGGTTGGGGTAGGTGCGGAGCCCAGGATGGGGGAGCAGGGTCCTTTGTGACAAAAGGGGCCCCAGTCTGCCCTGGGGACAACGTCCTCGAAATCCCCCTGGGAGCCAGCCCAGCGTGCCAGTCTCCAGCAAGTCCCCGATGGGGTGAGGGGAGAGGGAGGGGAAGCAGAAGAACACCCCCAAATTTTAGAAAATCCACAATACGTTTTCTGATCTCTTCCCTCCCTCCTTCCCTGCCTCCCCCTCCCCTCCCCACCCCCTCCCCGCACTAGGACACCGTCAGAAACTAGACGATCAGACCAAGCCCGGGAGCTTGTCCTTTTCCGAGCGGCTCAGTGAACTGGAGCAGCTGCGGCGTTCGGCCATGAGGGTCAGCCCGCACCACCCAGCCCCCACACCCAACCCTCGGGCCTCCTTGAACCACTCCACTGCCTTTAACCCTCAGCCTCAGAGTCAGATGCAGGGTAAGTACCTGGGCGAGCCCGCCACCCGCCTTGCCCCGGGCAGAGCCCACCCAGACCCACGCTGGCTTCTCTGCTGGGCTCAGAGGGTGGTCCGCACACCAGCAGCCTGGGCACTGGTTCAGCGCGCAGTCTTGGGCGGCCAGGCCTGCCGAGTCCCATCTGTGCTGTAAAGACCCGCAGATCGAGAGGTGCTGCTAACGCAGGGTATGGAGCGACTGTGACAAGAGAGACGGAGATAGTAGCCTGACCAGCTGTGCTGTTTTCTTACCTCCTAGGCCAGGAGACAGACGGACGGACAGACAGACAGATACATAGCCCCCCCAAGCCAGGTACAAGTCAGGCTGTTTCAAAGTTCTTACTGTCTTTAGCTTATTTGGGGGTTTGCATCTAATATGCATTCTTTTGAAAATATAAAGAAGTAGGAGGACTGTCTGGCAGAAGGTGTGATTTGCAATAAATAAATTTGCAATCACCCAAGAATGCAGGTTCCCCGGGGCTGGCTGACTATGACAAAAACACTGTAAGATACAGTAATTACCGAAAACCCACCATGCCAAATTAAGACACTGCACAAAGCTCACGGACACTAGAACCGCTGACGTCAAGGGGCGCTTGCACTGCGATACCGTTTCACGTTTCCGAAACGCAGCCGCCTTCTCCAGGCCACGTGGGCCACGGCTTACACCATGTGGTCCCAGCCAGAGCCCAACCGAGCGAGTGTGTCAGACTGAAGGGAAGGATGAGCAATGAGGAGAGGGCAGTGAGGGACAGGGGGGCGGCGCCCGCTCGCTCGCGCAGAGCCTGGTGGCCCGTGACGTCCGCTCCTGCAGTTACGATTCTGGGGAAGGTTCTTTTTTTGAGTGTAAAATTCCCAAGGAGATTTCCCGGAAGGTGCTGTTCCCGTGGCTGGGAATTGGCCTGTCTGGGGGACAGTTCTCTATGCACAAACAGAAACCGAAAGCTTGACTTTGGGGGGCGGCCTCTCCTCTACAGTCTCGGTGTGTTTAGGAAGAGGTCCCCTGAGACCGTGGGTTTTCTGGGGTTTAATAATCGTGAATCGTGAATACTGATTCAAAATGTGCATATTGATTTATTTTACAATGCCGAAAAGCAAGCGTGGAGAGTAAGTTAGATCCGATGGCACGTTCTGTGGGAGTGGAATGGGCTCACGTGAAATGACACTTTCTTCTAAACGCTGAATAGAATAAAATACCCGAGGAGGTCCCTTGAGGTGCGTTTAGGGCCATTTACATGAATTCACGTCATCTTCAGGACTCCATGTGTACATCTCTTTTCTTCTCTCCTGGCGTGACTGACCATTTTCACCACTGATAAACGGGCTTGTCTTTCTCTACTGACACTGCGGCCAAAAACATTGAGCATTTTTAAAGGCGATGGAAAATTCAGCCACATGGGGGCAAGACGAAATTGTCGCCTTGAAGTCAGCTCTGGCTCACACAGCTTTGGTGAGGAGCAAATCACTTCTGACTTCTGTTCTCATCAGATACACTCTTCGGACCAGAGAGCGAAAGGGGAGGGGTAGGAATTCTTGTCCTCGCCGTCAGCCACGGGCCGGGCATTCCTCGACTCTTCGACTCTTCATCTTTGGAACACTGTCTGCTCAGCAGAGGGTCAGATTTAACACAGAGCATCACCCTTTCTTGTTCCTTTTAAAAACTCCTTACTTCTGCGGCCTTCAGCCCTAACAACTCGCATTAGCATCCCCCGGGGGCTTAGCAGCTGCCCCAACTGTATTGCCGTTACACTCTCTCCCAAATAGTATCTGATAGCCAGTGTTTCACTTGTAAAACAGTAAGAATGAATTTTAAAAAATAAGTATCCAAGTTCTTTTCCTATAAAACTACCCCTTTTTCTTTCTGGGTTTGTTTATTTTTGTTGTTTGTTTGTTTGTTATAAGGAAATGCTTTTTTACCCTGGTCATGTTTTGAGTGGATCCTTGGGAGTTTTTTCCCTGAAATTAGAAAGTGAACACGGTGAATAGTGAAGTCTCTTTTGGCCAGAACCTTGGTTTTGTTCTCAACAGATAGGAAAATAGTTCTTTTGCCGGCTTAGCGCTCAAGCTTCTGTAATAGGTTTTAAGAAGACGCTTCGCAGAAAAACCTGGCCTGTGTTTATGGCTCTTCCTAAAGTGGCGGCCATCCCTGGAAGGAGGACACCCCCAGGGAGTGATAGCAGTCCTGCAGTGGTGACGGTGGCTGCAGGCATGTGCGTGTTTTCAGCACGTAGGCATGTCAGCAGCCGGTGGCTCGGAGAGATCACAGGTAGATAGAGACGCTGGGGCACCCTCTCTTGCTGGGACATCGCCTGGAGGGCTACGCTTGTCCCTTCAGCTCTGTCAGTGGGAAGTCATGGATACAGAATAAGGCCTTGACTTATGTAGAATCAGATGTGCCTGAGAATCATGCCAAAGAGACATGTCTGAAGCAGGCTCCAGAGGGACAAGGGGGGCAGACTGCCATGCCACCAAGCCACCGTCGATGTGTCGAGGTTGTAACCTTAAAAGAGCTGAAGTGAATTTCAGCTTCCCATTGTAGCGAGTCTTAAAATCGAACAGAAGGCTCTTTTGTCATGGGAACACGCTCATGCAAGTCAAGACATTATCATGACCGTCTGTAGCCGCATCTTAGAATTCTTTTGTAGTCATGGGAAGGAAGAAGGACATGTGTCCTTTTAGAAGATGAAATGGGGCAGATGCTAGAAAGATAAGGCACTGATGTCAGTTCAGTCACACCTCCTCCCCCTCGAGATGGCTTCGGGCAGTGGGACCAGCATGGTTTACCAAACACAGCTTAAGGTCACACCACCCCCACCTTCTGGAAGGGGGCTGGAGAGAGACCTGCTGGGGCAGAAAACCGTCAAAACCAGAGAGACCAAGAAGCCAGTTTTATGGTTCTTGCACGTTTGCCCTAAACATCAAAGCATGAGGTTTAACTCTTTAATCTGACCTGTTATGATATATTCTGGCATGGGTCCGACTTTTCTATACATTATTCCACTCTCTCCGCAATTCCGAGGTATGGTTTTTAGACAGAGAAACTGAACCCGAGGTTAACAGTCATGCCACGTCCCCAAGGTGGGAAGTGATGGACGGACTCACCCGACCACTCTGGCCATGAGCCGGTGCTGACGGGCTGGCTCATTCCCTGGGCCCACACACCAGGACCAAGGATCCTTTAGCCACGGGGCTGCCCAGGGCCAAGAAGAACCCCAGAGGCCCCCAGGCGGTGGGAGAAGCACTGGGCTGCTCCCTCCTCTCGCAGCCTGGTATCGGGTATGTTCTATAATCATTAGATCTTGATGATGGTGATGAGAACTTCAGGGCCGGACTCTATGGCAGGCACCATGATAAATCGTCTCCTTTGGAGACATGGACATTTGTTTTCAAAGGTGGGAGAGAAGAAAACTTAACTCAAAGCATGAGTGAAGGAAGCAGGAGCAGGAGGGGAGGGGTCCCAGCCACTCTTTGCTTGCTGTTACAGGGCACCATGGGACCCCAAGCCTTCTTAACATCTAAAGCCAGGCAACCCCTGCTCGGCCTTCAGGAGTGTGGGGGCCTCGCTTTGAGAGCTCCATGTGGCCGGGAGACCCCTACCTTTCCAATCACATCCTAATACTGAGTGTTCCTAACAATTGCTGTTTTGGGAGTGATTTTCCCCAAACGTTACTTACTTTGGGAAGTCCGCATTCTTTGTGAAGCTCTTTAAGATACAGAATCAACTGTGTTTCTCAGCTGCACAGGGTAACTTAGAGCACCTGTGTCGGCTGGGTTGGTCAAATGAAAATAAATCTTCCCACTTTCCTAGAGGAGGAGATAAAACCACTTTCCAGCCTTGGGGGTGAAAAACCAAACGGCAGAGCAAGTCTCCCCCTCTCCCTCTCCCTCCCCCTTGGAGCAATTTTAAAAGTTCAAAACCAAACTGGGGGTGGAGGTTGCTTGGTTGCCTTGGAAGTAGAGGCTGTGATCAAACCCCTTCTCATATCTAAATCTGTAGGCAGTCATGTAATGGCTACACAAAGCGAACTCCTCTGTGTGCTAGAAATCAACCTGCAAGACATGCTGTAAACAGGAAATGTGAAAGATTTAAAAATCTTAAGTGTAGCAGAGTTCAAGGGCCTTTCAAGGTCAGTATCAGCATCTGACACTGAAAACAAGTCTGAGTCGGGCAGGTTCTTATGAATAAATGAAAATAACTAAGTAAATGTAAGAAGGAAGAAAGGGAGGGAGCGAGGGAGGAAAGGAAGGAAGTGCGGAGGAAGGGAGGCGGCGCGGGGCGAGGGAGCGGAAGCTGGGTCCTGCCCGCCTCCTCCCCGCAGGCAGCCCGGTTGCAGCTGATAGAGCAGAAGCTCCCGCGGGCAAGAGCCGAGAGCTCCGTTACTGTTTCCTGTGTTCTTGGCGGGTGCAGCCTATTCTGTAAGTCGAAGGAACACTTAAAAAGATCGTATGAAACCGTTGCATCGTGGACGTTCAGCAACGGGGAAAGAAGGATGGGGAGAGAGGCGGGTCTCTGTTTTCCTCTTTACAAACAGCCCCGAGGTGGCTCAGAGTGGTGGCAGCCTCACGTTCCCTCGGGCGCTCTGGTTATGCGCAGGCGGTGGCGTCACCCTCACATGCCTCTGACCAGCCTGCGCGGGCGCGGTGACGCGTTCACATGCACTTCGCCGCTAAGGACGCAATAAAGGGACGCGCCCTGCGGAGGCGCGGCCACCCCGGCCGGCAGCTGGCGCGCCAGCAGCCGCGGCCCCGTTCTCGCGCGCTGCACTTTCTGACCTGGCCTTTTCATGGATGTCCTTCAGGGCATCGGGCCACGTTTTCCAGAGCGTTTTGTCACTGCCTGGTGGGCGGCTTTTCTAATTAAGAGAAATAGGATCCGCTTTAGGGGTCGATCTTCAAGATAAAATACTCCTGCTGTGGATTCGGTACGTTCCGAACTTCTCCCTGGTTGTAACCTGTAGGCCACAGCAATGAGCGCGCGCTCGCGCGCACATGGATGCGCGCCCACGTTTTTAAGAAAGCTGCAGTTGGAGCACTTATTTGATAACGACGGGCAAACAACAGGAGGGTTAAGCCGAGAGTCTAACCGCCAGGAGAAAGATAGCGGAGCACACAGAGCACAGTGGCGGGGAGTGAGGGCTGCGCAGTCAGACTGCCCAGGCCAGACACTGGGCCGCCACCGTGTGTCGCTGCGGAAATTTTCACCAGGGACTTGACCTCCTAAAGGCTCAATTTCCTTATCTGCAAAATGGGAGGAATTATATTTGTAGATCTTCAGATCATCACAAAACCTGAAAGCCCGCCGGTGATCCGTATCGACAGTACCAATTCCTGTGGCCTCCGTAACAAATGACCACATACTTGGTGGCTTTAAAAAAAAAAACAGAAACGTACTCCCTCACCGTCCAGGAGGCCGGAAGTCCAAAATCAAGGTGTCCGCAGGGCCTCGCTCCCCGTGAAGGCCCTGGGGAAGGAGCTGTCCTGCCTCTTCCAGCTCTTCGTGGCTCCAGGCGTCCTTGGCTTATGACCACATCACTCCAGTCTCTGCCTCCATCTTCACACGGCCTTCTCCTCTGTGTCATCTCTGCCTTTGCCTCTCAGAAGGACACTTGTCACTGAATTCAGGCCCCACCCAGATAACCCAGCATGATCTCATCACAGCCTTCCCTTCCTTACATCTGAAAAGACTCTTTTTTTCCAAATAAGGTCACACTCACAGTTCCATGAGTCACAACAGAAAGATACTTTTGGGGGGTGGCCACCATCGAAAAGGCTGGGGACATCAGGCGAGCCCAGACGTAACTTTTCCGTGTCCACCCCCCAGAACAGGTTCTGAGCAGAAGTAGATGGGACTCTGTGTCCCGTGCCTGAGAGCCTTCGTCACCTCTTCTGGGACTGCCAGCCGGGGCGGTAGATGGTTGTCCTTCTCTTGATGTGATCAGGTGTTTCTCAGTATCTTCTGGAGCATCGATGCAGATGGTGGCTGTCCTGGGAACAGTGCTGGCCAGGAGACGGGAGGCCTGGGCACCTCCTTCCCTGGCCCCTGAAAGCTCACGGCATCGAGGGTGGTAGCAGAGGGACAGGGGAGGGTATAGAGACTCAAGAATGTGACCTCCCGGAACTAAGCATATCATGGTGGTTTTGAACAGGTTGCTTGTTTTCTTTTTATTTTTAGAGAGGGGGAAGAGAGAGAGAAAGGGGGAAGGGAGAAAGAAAGACGTGCCCCAATTGAACCCACATGCCTGAGGGAATGCTCTGCAATCCCTCAGGCATGTGCCCTGACTGGGAATCGAACCGGCGACAGCTCACCTTGAGGGATGATGCTCCAACCCACTGAGCCACACCAGTCAGGGCTGTTTTGTTTCGTTTTTCAGTGGCTTTATTGGAAGGCATTGTTGACCAGACGCCCACTTTGAAAGGCTGGTGACACGCTTTGCATATCTCATAATCCCAAATTTACAAATCACTGGAAGATAGCCTTTCACATGTGGCTGTTTAAAACAAATGCGGACTGCAGTTATGAAGTAGAAACAAAGTTTACCAAAAGGTTGTACCAAGAGAGGAGCAAACAAATGTGCTGATAGGAAAAAGCGGCTCTGGTTAGAAAATGACCCGTGTTTTCTTGTGAGTGGGAGTTCCCTATGCGGAGTTGGCTTTACCCACTTGCATATTTTCCTGACATCGTGAAACACAAGTGCAGGACCACTGCTGTTTGGTTATTTTAGGGCCTTTAGAACCCCGCGTGTGTGAGTTAGACAGTGCTGGGGGATGGCCATGATCTCTGTCTCGCTCCTCCGGCCCGCAGGGCACCACAACCCGACTTTGGGGGAGCATGTGCAGAGACGGGGGGCTTCTCTGGCCTCTGTTGTCAAGAGCTACCCTGGTGTTTCTTTGTATTATATTTTTACAATTCATTTTCAAAGCCTTAGCCCCACATGAGCCTTCTTATTATTGAACAACTGCCTTCCAAGCAGCAGAACAACCCGATTGTTATGGAGATTAAATGTACAGATTGCAAAACGCAGGTAAATAAAATCTTCACTGACAAACCAGTTTCTGGCCATAGACTTTTCTTCCATAATCTCCTTCTGGCGGAACATTTTCTGTTTTGATACCAGAGATTCAGTTACCAACCACAGTAAATAAAACAAAATTAAAAGAGAAAATAGTATAGAACTCACCCCAAAGACAAACATTGGCCAATCCTGTGGATGGGAAGAGTGGAGTGTGGCTGTTCTTACCAGTTTCTTTTTGATTTTTAAGTCCTGAAAAGTGTTCAGATTGAAGCTTGCCAGCGCAGGCCCCTCTAAGAAACGCAGAATATAACATTCATGTTTAAAAGAAGTGGGCATTTTCAAGAGAAAACAGAACTGTGGCACCAAGTCCCTGAATGGGCCAAGAGCCGGAGATGGTTGGCAGAAGAGACAGTTGCTTTCTTCAGACTCAGGCTCCAGGGCCACTGTCCTGGGTACTGGTGTGTCGCATACCACCTCGGGGTCCTGTTTAGGGTCCAGAACCTTCCAAAGACAGGCTCAAGATTCCGAAGGACATCTTCAGTTGTAATCAAAAGCAGGAGTTAGCTACCACTTTGGCGAAGGTGATTTCCCTTAAGGTGGAGCCCCCTGCTTTTTTTCTACCCAGAGGGAGTGTGGACAGAAGTCAGGGAGAGGCACTGGGGGACTCGGACCCGTCATCTGACATCACCTCACGGCTATTGGAAGCTCGTGAAAGGGAGGTTGAAGGACATACCGGGACCCGGAATGGTTTCTGCATGCCCCCTTGCTTCTCCTTCCGCTGTCACTGACCTGAGCCCCCCTGAGTCAGAGTAATCGGTTCTGATTACTAATTCATGAGATTCGGGCCACTGTCATGCCAAGCCCACAAACAGGGTGCTCTGCTGTCCCTGAGCTCCGGGCTTTGGGTGGGACCACGTTGGAGCCCCAACAGCAAAGCGTCCCTCAGGGAGGCCTGTGAGTGGGCCTTTCAGGGGCCCAGTGAGTCCGCACCACCCCGGGCGTCAGCAGCTCGCCCAGCAGTTCGTCTGTCCATCTCTCCTTCTGTCCAGAGCAGCCAGATCTCCCAGACGTGCCCCTTCCAGTCCCCTCAGAGGAAGGAGTCCACTGTCCTGAGAGCTTTGTGTGTCCAACCTGAGCCATCCCCGAAACCAAATCCGCGACCCGGAGAACCGCCGCCCTGTGGCCCCGCCCTCTGTCTTTGGAAGCACTGCCTACATACACTCTTAACCGGGAGGGTTTTAGACGAACGTGTCGGGGCGGCAAGGGAGGGAGAGACCGTCTGTCTGACTGGCAGTCGCACTCCCTGCGGTTGCAGGTCACACGGGGGAGTGGGCGCGGGGGCACTGCTAAGTCTCACGGGGCTGCGGCACTGGCGTGGCCGCTCGCGCTCCCTGAGTGCATCTCCCACACATGTCAGATGGCAGATTCTGTCATGACAATGTTATTAAAATATCCGTGACAGTCAGCACAAGCTCAAGGGCTCGGCTTGGCCCTTCTGCCTGCTAAGTGGTTTACTGGGGTCGCCGCTCTCCGGGTCTGTCCACCCTCACCTGTGTCGTGGTCAATTGCCCGCTCTGGGGACAATCGTGACGGCCCGAGCTTTAAGCCGTGCTTCTCTAGGTCGTCCGGGAGGGCTACCCAACGATGCTTTTGAAACATATGTTACTACCTCCCCATCCCACCCCCCGGCTTTGAAACTGCAGCATTTGTGTGATGGCGTCTCTGTCTAGGTGGCTGTCAGAGCAGTTGCTGCAGCAAGATCATGACAGGGACACCCTGCCTGGCTCACACGTCACCAAAGGCTGTATAGCAAAGTGGCAACGGCTCACGTGGGGAGAACGGACCGCCACTGTTGGATCATTCAGTCCCCATCCACACCCACCCATAAGGTGCATGGTGTGGTCCTCAGGGCCCCGCCAGCACTGGGTGGCCACGTGACCTGGCATCGCCCTGTTTATTGAACACCAAGTCCTGCCATGTGAGTGATTAGCCAGGTAGCTCCTAAATTCTAATAGTGTGTCATTCTGGGTAGTGCATTGCAGTTGCCGGGGATTAACGGTCCCCTCTAGCATTCCCAGGGGACCAGTAGGGATGGCCTGGAGCCCGTCACTCTGCTGTCCCTGCTTACAAGGCTTATTTTTGGTATTATTTTTGCTGTGTGATTGGTTTTTCTGCGCCACCTTATGTCGTAATTGAGAGAGGCCGTGGCCCAGACATGGATCTGTTTAATTTAATATGATTTTCCACAAATTACAAAGCATGACTTTAAAATTGAATTTGTACAGAATAACAGACAGCCAGTTCAGGTGGGAAGGAGCGGAATCCTTGTTATCCTTACTCCAGGATTGCCTCCTGATTTCCTCCTCAGATTCTTTCGTGCCTTGGGGGGCGGGCGGGGGGTGATGCCTTAGAAGGTCCATAAGGAATGTTCCTTCTTTTTCAGACTGTCTCCCTGGTCATGCCTGAGCCCCTCAGGGAGACACAGGGGCCCAGGGCTGTCAGGGCAGAAAGCCAGTTCCTCTGTCCCCCATCCCTCCAGTCAGGGGAAGCTGCGCCTTCCGCTGATCATGAGAAGGGACTCGGAAAAACAGGGCACGCCGCGGAGCGCGCCGACAAGGGATGCAGAACCCAGAACCGTAAACTGGCGCTCAGATCTATGGGGCGGATAATGGGGTAGCTTTTGGCAGGCAAAGCCAGGGCGGCCACTTCTTGGATATGTGACCTACAAGGGTTGCTGACATTCTCTGCAGCTCTGTAAAGGGGCACGAGACAATGGCACCTGCCTCGTCAAGAGCGGTGAGGATCGAGTGAGTTATGGGCGCAAAGCCCTGGGTGCCTGGCATGGGGCGGGCGCTGCACGTGTCACTCTCATTGCCTCATGAACGGGTTGCAAGGATGCAGGTGTATTTCTGTCAAGTATTAAGCTTCACGCATGACACATTGTACTGAGTAAATGGTCAGTGTCATTCTTTTTAGTGTTGTCACTATCTTCATGGTCTGTGCCGGTGGCAGGCAGTATCTCCAGAGTGTCGCGCATCCGTCCAGTCCCATGAGCCACAGCTCTGCTGAGATCATGCCCTATAGGGCCTTCACCCCAGAGCGATGCTGGCCCAGAGTCGACCAGGGCCCTGGGGGGTCCTCACCCCCGTTCCGTGTCCCTGGGTCACCTCTTCTGGAGAGCCCATGGCCACTGATGCCCGAGATCACATGGGAACAGGAAACTGGTGAACTTGAAAAGGGATTTCACATGTCTTTGCTCGAAGCCCTTTAATTCGCTCCTGAGATACCGGAGGCCCAGGTGGAGGCCGACGTGAACTCCGGGCCTTGGGAGGTCCAGTGCCCAGCCCCTTGGCCTGTCCGCCTCAGCCGGAGGGTGGCCACCGAGCAGTCTCTGCCATCGGAAGGGACCCACGTTAGGACATGTCACAGCACTCTGCCTTTTTCTGGAAGCGTGCTGTCTCCTTGATGACACAATAGTGGCTGGAGTCTGTGTCATGGCTTCTTTGTGCCTCCATTTTCAGAGTGTCCAGTTCCACACCTCAGGAGGAGGGGTGTTCAAACAGGCAAGCCGAGAACACCCCCTTCCCTCTCAGCCCCACTGAGCAATCCCAGCCCCCAGCCCCGCCGCCTGGTCGGAGCGAACAGCTGCAGGGAGGGGCAGGGCGCTCCCGGCCACGGGGCCCACGTGGCAGCAGCTGGGGGTGACCCCTGGCCCGGCCCCTGACTCGCATGAACTGGACACGTTCAGAGGATGTGAATGATCAGCCTCTTTGGCGTTTTTAAAGAACCACCTACAAAAGGGCTTCTTTGAACCAAGCTTCACCTTCCTGTGTGGCTTTAAGTATGTGCCTCCCTGTGCCGACTCCACCCACAAGGCAGCCCAGGCCTCGAGAACTGCCACGGCGTGGGCTGGCAGGCCAGGGGGCCGGCCGGCCAGTGTGCGAGGGTGACGGGCAGGCCAGCCCGGGGGCGGGGAGCTGGCGCTGAGTGACAGGCTCCTCCTCCCAGTTCATGATGCCGCCGCCAACGTCACCCATTTCCTCCCCGAACAGTGTGTGGCTGTGAGCGCTGGGGTGCAGGGGCCTGAGGCCGGCATCCCCGCGACGGCCATGGACTTGTCCGTGACGATGCAGGTCAGGGTTGTGAGCGGCACAGGAATCCCACAGGCAGAGACCGGGGCACTGCCCTGGCCGGTGGCCTCTGGCCTGGCTCCCTTTGCTGAGATGTGGCGGCTGCATCTCCTCCTCTCCCAAGTGGGGCGGAGTTAAGGGCTAATCAAGAGAAAGGGGGACTGGCCGGCCCTGTGGACCTGTCCTCTCCATCTTTGCCTCCCAAAGCGCGTGGCTCTTGACCTGTGCTGACCACATTTTCAGGGTCCTGCCTCAGCGGCCCGAAAACCACACGTCCCTAAAGAACAGAGAAGAGGAGGGTGCTGATGAAGGGGAAGGGTGTGACATGGCCTGCTCTCGCCCAAAGAAACAGATCCTCTCAGAAACGTAGAAGTCTGTGGTGTTGCAATTTCTCCCCCAAGGGTAACAATTCCCTGACTCAGGCAGTTCTTACAGTGACTTTGAACTTCTGACCACTGGACATGAGTGAATCATAGAAAGCTGGACCAGAATGAGATGGCCAGCCCCCTCATTAGTTAGACAAGAAATTGGAAGCCCTCGGGGGTTAAGCGACTTGCCAGAGGTCACACGGCCAGCCCGCGCAGCTCCCCTCTGCCCATCCTCCCAGCTGGAGCACGCTGCTTGTCTCTGGATGCAGCCGGGTGAACTTTCCTGAGCGGTCCCTTCAAAACAGCACTTACGGGAAAAGGGGGCCGTCGGAACAAGACGGGGCAAACACCAGTGCGCCTCTGCGCGTGCCCCACCCAGTTTCTCATCTTTTTATTACCACCCCCCCCCAAAAAAAAAAGTCTCAAATAACCCAAACAGGCAGTCTGATGTGCAGACAGTCTGCAGGCACCCGCCCAAGAAGCTGCCGGCCGGCCGGTCCGTCCTCCCCTGATTTATGCTGTGTGTGTTAAGCCTTAAATTGTTGAGACTCTGGCTGGCTACAGTGGTATTACTGGAGGGTTGGAGCATGTTTTCGGCTCCCAGAGCTGGCTCCGGTGCCGGAGATGTTGGCCCCGAGTCAAGTCCAATCTCACACCTGTCTGAGACAATGAGGGCCTTGTTAGACACATCTCCAGTGGAGGCCGCTCAGGGTGCTTAGTTTTCACGTTCAGAAGAGGGGGGGGGGGCAGGCCGGGGAGGAGCCGCGGGGAGACGGGCGACGCTGGGGTCGCTGCCTCCCGTGCCCTTCCCCTCTCCTTTCCTCTCTTCCCTGCTCCCCGCCCCCCCATTTTGTAAACTTTTCCTTATTTTTGGAAATTAAAAAGCAAACAAACAATACCAACAGTAGCTCTCTTATGAAGGAGAATTTCCTCCTGCAAAGCAGGGAGCTCGGGGCTGGTTGAATAAATCCACAGTCACGTAGGGGTTTGAATCGAGTGCAGAGCCGGGGTGCCCCCGCCCCCGCCCTGCGCCGAAACTGGCGCTCTCCCCACACCGACGGGCCTGGGGGTGAGTTTTTCTCGGTTTGCCCTCCAGCGGCGACACGTCAGTGACCAGAACAAGAAGCCAAGGGGCACTGTGTCAGTCACAGTTGAAATGGCCAACGCCCCTGACCCCCTGCTTCAGCCCTCTTGTCCTTCATCATCACCAGGGAGGGCAGAGCCGGCCACCAGAGCCTTTGCAGTCCCGCCACTCCAGAGACCTGACTCAAGGGAGCCGCCGGACACAGCCCCTCTGGGTCCAGGCTGGCCGCCTTGAGGCCAATGGCTTTGCGTGCCTATTACTCAGTCAAAGCCCCCCTGAAATGATCCTCTTCTCCTAGGACTGCCCAATGTGGGGGTCCGCAGGATGATGGCCAAGAAAAGGGTTTCCCAGAGTTACAACAGCTGCTCTTTCCTGAAGGACCCCATGGTCGGCGTCCAGGCACAGTACACCGGGGCACCGAGCCGTCCCCTCGGGGCCGAGGAGCTGAACCCGCCTCCCCGCTGCCTTCTCAGGAAGCGAGGCTCTTACCTGCGCGGGGTTCTGTGGTTGTTCCGTTCTGCTCACCCTCCATCCTTCCCACGCACAAACACCACTCGAGCACTGAGTGCCGCCGTGACTCAGAGCTTCGGCCCGGAGCCGCGGCCGGGGAGAGGGCATGCTGTCTATTTCACGGGACTCCCAGGACTTCAGAGGTGGCACGGGGCCCGTCTGTCTGTCTTAGTGTCGATCACTATTAACACAGCCACCCAGGTTTCTCTGTGTGCCTATCCGCCAGCGTCCCCAGAGGGACAAAAGGACAACTTTTTAGAGGCAGCAGAACAAGATGTGTCAGATGGCAGTGAGTGATAGAAAACCTGGGGGCT
Organism: Mormoops blainvillei; assembly: GCA_004026545.1. Classification (NCBI taxonomy): domain Eukaryota; kingdom Metazoa; phylum Chordata; class Mammalia; order Chiroptera; family Mormoopidae; genus Mormoops; species Mormoops blainvillei. The sequence continues at coordinate 97,170 of PVJD01005009.1, forward strand.
CCTGGACTTCTAACCCGCGTTCACACATTTATTTAGGGATTTGGACCCCAAGGTATGAATTGACTGTATAACACCCTTGTAAACCGCCCCGCCCCCTCCTCACCGCTCTCCTCAGCACCCGTGTCCTGCCCCCTCCCTCCCTGTTCCGGTGGGTCGCTGTGTTGCCTCTTCTTTAAAAGCTCACCCAGACCCTTCTTGGTTCTGGCACTTTCCACATCCATCCCTCCAAGTTCACTCTTTATTTTGCTCAGCCTCCTACCTCCCCACCTTTAATGACAGCCCCTCTCCCAAACGGGCCCCAGGACCCCCTGGCCACAGGTCCCAACACTGCCACCACCTCGGTGGCTTCTCTCTGTGCCCAACACAGGCGAGGAAGCAGCGTGCCCCCTCCCCCACCCTCCCGCGCCTCCCCACGCCACAGTCCTCCGCTGGGGGCGAAGTCCCATTCCAAGCCGTCTGTGCCGGCCCTCTGGTCTGACTGGGAAAAAAGTACCAAAGGAGACCCAAGGAGGGGCCACTGGTCAGCCCCCTCGCCACGCTCCCTCTCTCCTTCTCCACCTCCTCTCCCCTGGGTTCCTCAGAAGCCTCTTTTGTTCCAATCAAGGGGAAAGGACTTCGGCCGCGACGCGTTGTTAAGACTGGTGTGCTGGGGGGGTTTTGTTTGTGTTTTTTTTAAAGACGGGAAGTTCCTGTTTATTGGGAAGGCAGTCTGTTTCCAAAGACGTTTCAGAGCCCCACAGCCGTAGGATGGCTTCTCGCTGCCTTTTTTTGGGGTAGTACACAGTGCAAAACATAAAAAAATAAACCAATGAGAGAGAGAGTCAGTGAACACAAAGGGAGATGTTATAATGGGCTTTTGTTGGTACTTGCACGTTCTTGTTGGAAAACAGAGCAAAGACCCTGCGGTGCTGAGGACAGGAGCCTGATGTTATCGGCCCCCAGAAATGCTGCCTGCAGTCCAGCGGCGGGCAGGATCCAGGCCGAGGAGACGAGGCAACGGGGCCTGCTCGGGACAAACGGTGCTTTGAGTCTTTCGTAAACAGCCCGTGCCCCAGGGCGCAAATCCTTCAAAAGTTTGCCTAGGTAATTGCGTTTCATTGCCGTCTGGCCTGCGCGCGCACGGGTCTGAGCTGGAAGTTCAGACAGCCGGGCCCGCAAGCCTGCGGCTTTAATCCCCTCGGACGGTGGCTCACACGCGTGCGGCACGCTCGTTTTTCGGGGGATGTGACCGGAAGAGGGTATGGCACGCTCCATGAGGAGGGTTTACGACGAGCACAGTGCAGCCACTGGGCAGCTTCAGGCCATGAGAAGGACAGCGGAGGCAGGGTGACAGTCTGGCCTTGCCGCCCCTCCCCAGGACCACCCCCAAAACACAGAGAGGGAAAGACAGTCCCCGCCCTTCTCCCTAATTCTGACTGAGGTCAGGAATTCACAGCGACAGACTCCAAGGTCCATTTGAGGTTTGGGGCTGTCCGGGCTTCGTTTCAAGGAGCGAAGACAACACTGGGCTGAGGACACCCCGGGGAGCCCCCCCGAGGCCCCAGGCCCCAGACCTGTGAGCAGGAAGAGGCAGCCGTCCCTGGCGTCCATCAGGCCCTGTGCTTGGGGGTTACTGTGTTTTTCTTTTGAGGTTTGGATCGGTGCTGTCATTGTGTCCGTGTGTGGCAACTGCATTAAGGTGGAAATAGCTCCGACCGTCCTACAGTGAAAACTGCAGAGAAACAGGAGGTCTGCCCCTGCCCTGTCCCTACCCTGCCCCGGGGACAGGGGGAGCCCCTGCCCTGGCCCCCCCTTCTGCTTTGTCCGAGATGGGCTGGCCCAGAGCCTCTGAGGGGCTTTCTCTCGTTCCCTCGGAGGCTGGAATGAAACTGTAGACATGTCGACAGTGATTTGCATCATTATCTAGTTACATGTGACTCATGCCCGGGAAGCTCGGGAGAGACAAGCACCAGCCTGTCCCTTCCCAGGTGGCAAAGCCAACGGTCAGCTCAGGAGGCATCTTGTCGGTGGTTTACACCTACGGCTCACCCAGGGCCCGGCATGCCAGCTCCACGTCTGGGTGCCAGGGACTGTGAGACTGTGAGAAAGCCGTCGTCCCAGACCCTGGCACGGGGACAGAGTGCTCCCGGGCACATGGTGGCTGCTGACGCCGCCCAGGCAGAAGGATGGCCTCCAACCACACAGCTTTCCCACAGGGCTCCAGGGGCCCCCGCCACGCACCTTGTCTCAGCTCCAAGTCTCTTTCTGCCCAGGCCACAGAGCTGCATTAAATTTCTCGGGGCCTGGGGGCCTCCGGAAGCCATGTCTTCTGGCTTGTCATCATGGTTTGACCTGGTGACTGCAAACCACTTGCCCACCCGGGGCTGGGTTCCCTAAGGCACCATGGCCATTTGAGGCCAGCTCACCCTCTGCTGGAGGGGTCTGTCCGGTGTGTGCTGGAATGTTAGCACCCCTGACCAATAGCGCCGCCCCCCCGCCCCCGCACTACCCCAAATGGACAACCAAAAATGCCTCCAGACATCAGCCAGTGTCCCCTGGAGGAGCAGTCACCCCTGTTGAGCCCAATCTGGGGAATTCACAAGGCTTCAGTCCGCAAATGGAGTCACTGGGCGTCTGTATCCGGCAATAGATCACTTTTGACCCTGCGCTCCCTCAGGTCTCTGGGCCTCTGTTGTCCATTCAGTCATCCTTTGGTCGAGCAACAGTTTCGAGTTATCTGCTATCTCAAACTCTTTTAATCTTTGTTTAAAAAAAAAAAAAAATGCTTCCATTTTCGTCCCAGTCACTGGAAACCTATTGCTTTTCTGAGAAAGGCCTCCTTGACCTTCTGAATCATAGCGGCTCCCACCGCGGGGCTCGGTGTCATCTTTCTCACGGTGACCTCATTGGTTCCAGTGCGAAGGCTGTGTCTGAAATGCCATTACTTTCCCCAAGTCAGTAAACGAAACAGGGGACCTTTAGGTCACCAGAGGCTTATCACCAACAGTTGCCTGTGTGTGACTTTCCAGCCGAGGTCTGTGTTCGAGTTTCAGGGTGAATCCCGGCAGACTTCCACTTGCTTCCTGGGTCGGAATTCGGGGGTGGGGGGGGGCGTCCCTGTGCGAGGCCAGGTTGCCCCGAGAGGAATCTGACTTTACTAGTTTGCCTCCTTTGTTCGGAGCACCAGGGAGGCGCTCGTAAAAGCGCGCCTGGCTCCCACCTTCAAAGGTCTCCGTCCTGCTTTGAAACCGCACCCCGGCAGCCCCGGCTCGCGCACACCGGGGTTGGCGCTGTGGGGCGTGCGGAGTGGCCGCCGATGAAGGGGGGAGGCGACTCCAGCAGGGACCTCACATCAGGGCGGGGGAGGACCAGAGCGATGAGACCGAGAGGGGCTGCCTGGTAGCACAGACGCCACGGGCAGCAGCTGCCCTGCTCACGGGCCAAGAAGATCCAGTTACTCTTAAAAACCCAAAACTAGCGCAGGAACCTGCCACCCAAGGAGGGGATGGTCTGGCCTCTTCTTCCTCCTCTGCTGCTCCCATGGGAAATCCAAGCAATTTTCAAAAAGAGAGAGAGATATGTAAGGGAATCTTTCCCTGGGGGCTTTTTATGAGTGGAGAAGCCCCAAGTTTAAGAAGTAAATAGTCTCCTCCCCTCCCCAAAATCTGTCTACGAAGAGTAAGCCATAGCTGGTGGGTCCGAAGGGTGTTGAATATGAGGAAGGAAGGAGGATGCTGAGCTCAAGGTTGCCTGTCCCGTGCCCCTCTAAGGCCACCAGCAGAACAGACGGCACACCTGTGAATGGCATGTCTTTTGTCTCGGTGTTGGGGGCAGGGAGGCTCCTTGTGTGAAGACCACAGGCTGCCACCCAGACCCGTCGCTGCTTCCGGCCGAGCGGAGTGGGAGGAATGCAGGGTCAAGGCCATGTGGAATGGCAGGGCCCTTTAAGAGGGAGAAATTCATCGTGCGTAGTACACTCGGAGACTGCTCTCCGGTGTCATGGAAGTTCAGGCATTGGAGAGGAAGGGACAGCTGGGAATCACGGTGCCAGCTGGGTCTCTATGCTCCTGCGAAAGACAAGGTGCGGGAGTGCAGAAGGGGCCCCTGCTCAGGGGCTCTGGCCCCCTGGCTCCTGCCACTGGGGGTCCCGGGAGCCTGGGCCTGACACGTAGTAGAGGGTTTGGAAAGGGGAAGAGCGTGACAGAACCGCGTGGACGGGGTGATGCGCGGGAAGACCCAAGAGGGCTGACGCGGATACCCCCCTGTGGCAAGCAAGTCCTCTGTGGGGGGACAGCCCATACTGCCGTGTCTTGAGTGTTCTTCGTCACATCGGGGCAGGGGAGGGGACGCTCTTACAGAAAGGCCTGTCACCCTTCCATGTGGGTCCCTCCTGACGAGGTGAGAACAAGCCCCTCAGGGGCAAGACTCAGCTGCCGTGGCCATGGCCGCAGTGCTGCTGCCTCAGGCCATAGGGCCGAGTGGCTGTGGTCCTCTCTCTGAAGGAGGCCAGTGCCCGGCAGGACGGGGGGCTCTGAATTCCCTTGCAGTCTGGTACCACCCCGCTGGAACGCGTGAGTGGTGAAACCACGCCGTTGCAACGAGCACTCGGGGATCAGGCAGGCTACGGAAGGGCTCCCTCCCCGTGGCTCTGCAGAGCTGAGCTGACCCCCGGCCCCCACATGGGTGCTGCCCAATGTGGGTGGGAACTCTCTGCCTAGGAGCCAGTGGGCTGGAGGACTGGTGGGGTGGGGACGCGGGGTCTTCATCTGGGGGTGGGGCAGGGATGACTGACCCTCTAGAGGGCAGGTGCTGCAGTAACAGGAGGGAGCTCAGGATCCCTTCGTCCTCCCCGGTCGGGACACTTAGTCTCAGAGGGACGAAGTCACCAGCCTCAGCGCACAGCGGGCCCGGTCCCAAGCTCTCAGACTGCCGACCTGCCTTGGCCGTGCCCTCCTGGCTCCCCAAGGGACAGCTCTGGGACAGGGCTCCCAAGCACCAACCAGGCGTCTCCCCTGCTCACTCCTGCGGGGCCCCAGTCCCTGTTGTGCCACAGCCTGTCTTCCTGATCCTGTGAGATCCTGGCCTTGAGGGGCGGAGACACAGAGCGCGAGGCAGCAGAAAACCTTTCCGGGAGAGGTGTCTGCAGTGGGTGTGTGTTTACGACACGCAGGGACATTGTCTACAGGACAGAGCAGAGACCAGAAGGTCCCTCCACCCCGTGCAAATGGCGGGCTGCTTCTCCCGCCTCAGGGGGACAGTGCCAGCACAGGACGCAGGTGCGATCCAAAACCCCGCCTTTCCTAAAAGCCAGTGACTTCCCCCGAACCCCGTCCTCAGGGACGCCGCGCCTGAGTCCAGAGCGTTTTTCCAGACGCGTCCCAGACGAGTCTGACCGAGGGGAGCGGCCTGCTGGCGAGGGCTGCGCCGTTTCCCCTGGGAACCGTCTGGCACGTCTGATGAGCAATGGCACTTTGCATTTATAGAGTGCCTTTCATCTGCGGCTCTCCAGGCGGCTCCACAAACACTAATTAACGCTCACACCTGTGAGGCAGGTGAGTCTAGCTGCCTCCATTTTCAGAGATGAGGAAAGAGAGGCTGGAGAGGAGCAGGGCGCTGGTGAGCTGCCCGCGTGGGGGCGGCCCTGACCGCAAAGCCACGAGGCCTCCCAGGCCCGTGCGGAATTTCAGTCCCAGAGGCAGTGAGTGACGGAGGTGACCACATGGTGCCTCCCTTCGTCCCTGTGGCAGGCGGCTGGTCAGCTGTGAGGACAGGTCCCTCAAAACCCTGAAGGCCTTTTAAAGGCAGGAGGCCGGGGCAGGTCTCTGCCCTGGCTTGGTGCTGGATGCTTCCCTGCAGAGTAATTGCTGGAACAATGAATGCATCGCGGCTGCACATGACTAACCGAGATGGCTGCAGCCAACGGAGACAAAGCGGCTGGCAAGTGCCAGAGCTCTTTCACAACCTCTTCTTCCAGGACTCAGAGCTGGTGGGAACTGACTCCCATGATCATGGGGTTTCACCAACAGCAGCAGCGCGCTAACCGGGCACCTGCCACTGGGTGCACCGCAGACAACGGCCAGCCGGCCCGCCCGCCCTCTGTGCCATGCTGCACTTTTACAGAGGGGGACACAGTGCCCTGGAGGCACAGTGGGACTCTCGGGGACATACCTCTTTCAGAGCAGAGATGGCCTAATGCCTGGGCCACGAAGCTGATGTCACACAAATGGGAAGGTGGCGGCAAGGCATCTTGGGCGGGGGGGGGGGGGGCTTGTGTTTGCAGGGAGCCCAGAATGTTCCCCCCAGGGGTCCCAGACAGGAGCTGCCGGCCACCCCTGGGGCTCGCCCTGACACATCACCCTGGAAACTGACTCACATCTCTGAGTCCTGAGTCACATCCTGTTGTGAGCTCCGAGGCACCCAAGAGGGCATGACACCAGCTACCCATGACTGAGGTGAATTTGGAGGACACCCTGGGAACGGCCCTTCCGGCTTCCAGGCTGAATGAGGGGAAAAAAGAGCAAGAAGAAAGAGAAAAACCAGGGCCACCCTGGTGGTTTATACAGTCACCAGGCAGGTCAGCTCTTTTAAACAGACACCTGGACCCCGTGGCAAACGTAATGGTCTGGTCTTTGGTTCGAAATGGCTCTGAAAGGTGACCGACTGGCCTTTAAAAATTCCAGCTGACGAGCCAGAGAAAGGGGCTGCTCATTGTGACAGCCGTGCTGAGCCCAAGGGTCATTGCCTCCCGACCCCGGGCCAAGGGAAGATGGCCCAGCTTGGGGGGTGCTGTTGGGGACCCAGGTTTTGAGGGTGGGAGTTGAAAAGCCAACAGAGGTGGGTGTCAGAGAGGAGCCCTGTGTCCTGGCCACCCTTTCCTGTGTCCTGCAGGTCCTTGAAGACAAATGAGGGCATTTTAAGCTTTTCAAACAACAGCTTTTGGTTTCATTGATTCCATCAGTATCTCATATTCAATTTCATTGATTCCTCCTCTGCTTATGATTTCTTCTGCTGGCTTTTTAATTTTGCTCTTTCTCCCTCCAGTTTCTTGAGGTAGAAGCTTAGATTTTTGATTCTGGGTCATTCTTTTCTAATAGATACATTTGATGGTGCAAATGTCCCTCTGAGCGCGGCTTTCGCCGCACCCTGCAAATTTTGATGAGTTGGATTTTCATTTAGTTCAAAATACATTTTTATTTCTCTTAGGCCCCTTACTTGACTCATGGGTTATTTAGAAGAGTGTTGTTGAAGCAGCAGTTATTTGGGTGTTTCCCAGCTATCTTTCTATTATTTTTTAATTTCAATCCATGTGGCCTGAGAATATACTTTGTATAATTTCTGTTCTTTTGAATTTGTTAAGGTGCGATTTATCGCCCAGAGTGTGGTGTCTCTTGGTGGGTGTTCCATGTGAGCTTGAGAAGAATGTGCAGTCCACTCTTGCTGGGTGGAATGTTCTATAAATGTCAGTTAGATCAAGTTGGTTGGTAGGCTGGTTCAGGTCGACTCTGCCAGAATCTTCTGCCTGCTCAGAGTGTCAGTGACTGAGAGAGGGGTGTTGAAGTCTTTATCTTTAACAGTGCATGTGTTTTTTGTTTTTTCCTTGTAGATCTGAAAATGTTTGCCTCGTGTTTTTTGACACTGTGTTGTTAGGTGCATAAATTTTAAAGATCATTGTGTCTTCTTAAAGAATTGATTCCTTTGTCCCTGAACTTGTCCCTTCTTCTGAAGTCAGTTTTATACAAAATTACTACAGCCTCACTGGCTTTCTTTTGTTTACTGTTAGCACTGTCTTTCCTCATCCCTTTACTCTTAGCCTGAGTCTTTAGATTGAAATTGGTTTCCTTGTAGACAACAGAGTTGAGTCTTGTTTTTAATTCACTCTGACAGTCTTTGTCCTTTAATTGGTGCATTTAGACCGTTCACATTTAAGGTCCTTACTTATATTAAGTGTATTAATACCTACCATGTTGGTTAACTGTTCTGTATTTCTCGTGCCTGTTTTTCGCCTTCTTTTTCTGCATTCTCTGGTTTTAACAGCATTTTATGTGATTCTATTTTATCTCCCCTCTTAGCATGTCAATTATACTTTTTAAATGTTTTTAGTGGTTGCCCTGGAGTTGCAAAATATGTGTATAATGACTCTTAAGTCACTGTCAATCAACACTACTCCACTTCTTCCCTCCCACTTTTGTTGTTCATTTCACTTGTCCACACATAATTACCCAATACATTATTGTTACCATTTTAAACAGACAATTATCTTTTGAATCAATTAAGAATAGGAAAAATAAGACTCTATTTTACCTTCATTTATTCTTTCTCTGACACTCTTTCTTTACACATATCTGAATTTCTGACCCACATTATTTTTTTCTTTCCCTGAAGAACTCCTTTTAGCATTTTAGCATGGTATGTCTGCTGGGTAAATTATCTTAGTTTTTGTTTGTCAGAGAATGTCTTTATTTCTCCTGTAGCTTTGAAGGTTCATCTTGCTGAATACAGAATTCTAGGTTGGTGGCTTAGGCTGATGGGTTTTTTCTTTCAGCACCTTAAACATTTACCACACTTTTTGCTCGCGTGATTTCTGAAGTCTGCAATAATTCTTATCTTGTTGCTCTACAAAGTGTGCCCCTTCTCTCTCACTTCTGGCTTCTTTCAAGCTTTCCTCTGGGTCTTTGAGTTTTCTGCAGTTCCAATACAATAGGCCTAAGTGTAGATTACTTGGTATTTAGCTTGCTTGATGTTCTGTGAGCGTCCTGGATCTATAGTTTGGTGTCTCTCATTAATTTTGTAAAATTCTCAGCCAATAGCACCTCAAATATGTCTTCCATTCTGTTGTCTCTTCCTTTTCCTTCTAGTATTTCCAGTGCACGTTACGCCTTTTGAAATTGTCCCAAAGTTCATAGATCTTCTATTTTTCCTTTTTTTCTCTTTACCTTTGTATCAGTTTCTGTTGGCATATTTTCAAGCTCATTGATTGTCTCCTCAGTAGTGTCCCCCAGTCTATTGATGACCCCAGCAAAGGCATCTCCCATTTCTGCTAGAGTGCTTTTCTTTTCTAGAATTTCCTTTTCAGTCTTAAAAGTTCCCATCTCTTTACGGACACTATCCATGTTTTCTTGCATACTGTCATCTTTTTCCATTATTGTCCTTAACATATTAATCAGAGTTAAATTCCCTGTCTGGTAGTTCCAGAATCTATGTCATATCTGAGTCTGGTTCCAGTGCTAGTTTTGTCCCTTCGTACTCTGTTTTCTGGCCCTTTGGCATGCCTTGCTGTTCCTGATGTGAAACCTGGACATGATGTACCGGCAAATAGGCGTTTAGTGTGAGATTTTATGTTCGTCCAGCTAGGAGTTGGGCTGTTTGATGTTTGCTGTAGCCGTAGGTGCCAGAAGCTTCAAATTCCACTCACATCCTTGTTTTTGTCTCCATGCTTGTCTTTGGGCTTCTTCCTCAAATAGTCTTGGAGCTCTTTTGGCTCTAGCCCACAGTTATTATGCTGGATCCATGAAAACCTGGAGAAGCTTCCGAATGGAAAACCCAAGGAAGCATCTCCAACCCCCCCACCCCCGCCCCCACGCCAACGCGCACGCACACGCGCATACACAAGACTATAGCGCCTGGGGCCGCTGCTTCTCATGCTAGATATACTCAGCCTCCAGCGGTTTGTCAAAATTACCGCTGAAGTGTCCCTACCAGTTTATGGCCCCGGTGACCTCTGCTTCCAGCAAGCAGACCTCAGTGTGACTGCCTGTAATCACCTGCCTCTCAAGATTTCAGGGCGGTGGCTTGCCACATGACCTCGATTCTCAAATAGACCCAGAAAAAGTCATGGATTATCAGTTTATTTAGCTTTTCAGTTTCCTTTTTTTTTTATTGTAAAGAGAATGATGACTTTCAAGCTCTTTACATTTCAGAGCTGAAACAGGAAATGGCAGAACATTTGACATGAATTATTTGGTAAGGTCATTTTTAGCTCTGGAGATTTTTGATATTATTGCATCAAAAGTTAATGTGCTGTTTTCTTCTTGAGTGTATCACTACACGCCTCTGATCCCACCCCTAGCCTCACCCCCACCTAGTCCCTCCTGGACCTCATTTCAAATGGAAGGGAGTGGGGCCCATGGTGTGGAGAGGGAGCTCTGTTTTACACCCTATTTGATCATCAAAAAGCCAAAAATAACCCGTTGCAAAATGGCCTAAGTGGTTGCATCAAAACCGTGTGCCCTGGACACATCAGGAGGCATAAGGACTCCCATTTACATGGTCTAGTCCAGTAGTTTTCTTAATGGAAACGTGGACTGGTTGAGGCCGAATCCCCACCTTCTGCATTCTCAGATCTCCCGTTTTCTTGGCTCTTTGCCATTTAATCTCTGGAGTCCTTTATCAGTGAGCAGAGCCCCACCGTGGCACAGGGGTGTGGCCTTACCCACAAATATCAGTTAAGTCCCTTGGCATGGAGTCCTTTTCCTTTCTAGTAACATAATCATAAAAGTTAGCCTGTGCATTTTAATGTGGCCCCACACTGTGACACTTGCTTTACGTAGCTTATCTCACCTGTTTCCTCACTATTACCATCTGAAGCAGGAAAACTATGTAGCCAAGAAGAGAGGCGATATTCCCAAGGCCATGTAACTAGTGTGCGGTGAAGTCAGGTCCGAACTGAACCCTTTCTATGCCTTAAATGAGGGGCTTCCCCTAACCTCCTCCTCTCAGAGGCACATTGTTATCACCACCACTCAGGCTCTTGTCTGGAACATGGGAACAGCTGTTTGCAAGTCCAGATTCAGCAGATAATCCAGCAGTTCGCCTGGATACAGACTATAGGTCCCCCACTAGCTCCTACTTCTGAAGGCCAGGACTGTCATTCGTTCACTACTGAGTGCCCGAAACAGTAGCCTGCGTGAAGCACAATGTTGGCAACGCGAGTAAGTGAGGAAATGAAGAGCTTCATGACTCCGTGAACGAATGGTTGGATGAACAAACGAACGCTCAGCACGGCGGGGTAACGCAATAGGAAGAAGCCTTTCCAGGCGTCACACAGTCCTGGGATGGTCACCAGTATCAGGCTGCCAGCTCCAGTGGGACAGGGACCGTGTAGGTCTCGCTCAGCAGACCATTACTAGCTAAATTAGCACATGCCCAGCACACAGTGAATTTTCAATAGACTTCTGTTGTTTTTGATGGTGGATCTCATGAAGGCGGTCCCTCCAGGACAAGCAGCCCTGCCCTCTGCACGGTGACTGACCACAGATCCCTCCCCTGGCTGTGGCTCCTTTGCTGGGGAACCCCCATCTCATCCCTGCCACCCTCCTCTTCCCGGAAGCCACACAGCTCTTGCCACAATGCCATTCCTCGGCCCCGGCCTCCACCTGCTGCTTCCCCAGCTCTGCGCGATGCACAGCTTCGGCCAAGGAGCACTGCATGGGGCCCGAGCGAGTCAGAGTCCTGCCCTGGCACCTCCCGCAGGTGCTCCAAGATCATCTCCTGTCACAGAGGAGACTAAGAAAGTGTAAGCAAGTGATCCAGGGCCCCACACAGACACTCCCCTGCCGATGCTCGGCGCAGCATTCGGGGACCCACGGCACTGGCGTTTCTATACTTGCCCGCGTGCACGTGCATTGGCCCCGTCGGGGCAGGAGTGGGCACTGCATCATAAATTCGGCATACACCGTGGTACTGGCCCTTTGTTTTTTTGTTTTAAGTTTGGTTTTCGGTTTTTATTGACAATATACATAAAGGAAGAAAACACCCAAAAACACAACAGGAAAAGCTCGCCATCACCACCTTCTGGCCCACCACTGGCAATGAACCCAAGCGCCACCTGCTGCGGCCCCAGGGGTGAAAAGGGATCACGTGGACGGGGTGGGGGAATGCTTTGGAGTGCTGCCGCCCCTCAAACACTGGAAAGCTGAGTTGTGGTGTGAAGTCGGAGGATGTTGAATCTAAAACCCTATGTTAAAAAAAAATAGAACTTAGACTTTAATCATAAAGATCATTTTACCAAAGCATACTTTTAAAAGGCTGTGAAACATTATGCAACGTTTGCACGGCTTAATTATGTGTTTAGAGAAGCCTAGCACAACTTTTTCACTGCAGTGAAACATGACAGAGCATGAGTCACGGTGCAACGCCTTATGCTCACTGAGGCTTCAGACGTGGAGCACGGGGTGCTGGCTGGCTATGAGTTGCCGTGCTGCAGTCAGTCCGGAGGGCTTCACGACAATTGTGAAACTTCTTTTGTTTGCTTTTTAAATGATTAGAATACCTGAGTACTACAGAGCCACTTAGCAGATGTTTGCAGCTAGGGATATATCATGTCTTACAGAAAATATCTGAGTATACATGTTTTGTTTCTTGTTTTCACTTGAAGCAAAATACTTGTAGTAATGTGGGAATCTTGAACAGTCTGCTATTAACTATTTGCTTTTGATTATTGGGAACACTGTTAGCTCTGAGAGGGTGCAAAATCTCTGACTGTACGTGTATCTTCCACGGAGTTTAGAATGGACCATCTCTTATTCTTTACCAACTCCTCAAATTCTCTAAAATTCAGAATCAAATGAAAATCTTACTTTAAAATTAGATTTCAAAGAGTCTAGGTGGAAATATCTGCCCAGGTTTTTCACACTTAAAAATTCCATTGTTTTAAGGAAAGAAAGACATAGATCAGTATGAGGGGAAAAAGGGAGGGGCCGTCAGGAGAAGAATGAGAAGGAAGCCTTGGGTCTCCCAGCACCTGATTCCACTGTGGACAGTGACAACTTCAAAGAGGTCAGCAGCAAAGGCCAACTTTTTGGGAAATGGCCAGCCCCTGGTGGGGCAGAGTATTTTATCACCAGTAGAAATAACTCATTTTTATGTCACGGCACATACAAAACCCACACCTGGTATTTTCCTAAGGAATGCTGTTCTGTCTGCGTTTATCCCCAGCATTAGGAAGCCCCAGCTGAGAGGACCCTGGGGAGTTAGTCTAGTTTGCTGTCCACTGTGTCCACAAAGGTGGTGAGACACAGAGAAAATGTTTAACCCTAAAGAAATGTAAAGCTACCTTGTGGTGGGGCAGTGTTCAATCTAAATTTTCTTACATATTTTGCCTAAAAATAAAGGGGTTTTTTTTCCCCTCCTCCTTTTCATCTGCAAACAGCATGATGCTTTTGAAAACAGACTCCCATGAATGTTGGAGTCCAGTTTACAAAACTCTTTTTACCTCGGTCTTCCGAAGTCTGACTTCCTTGGTCTCTTCCCCGCCCTGGGCCTCTTTCACTGGCGATCTGTAAAGTGCCTGCTCCACATTCTGCCCGTGACGAGACGCAGGGCACCTCCGTCCGCCTGGGCCAAGACCGCCTGCTCTCCGTGGCTGGGTGCGGGGGCCTGGCGTCGGCTGTGTTGCCGGCCTCCCAGCCAGACCGCCCTTTCTGTCGTCCTTGGCAGGGAACCCACCGAAGGAGAAAACACTGAAAACCCTCCGGAACAGTTTTGCCAAAAGTACAAAAATAAAACCTAACGTTCTTTTTTGCTTACTGGGTACAGAGAGACAGGTGATCACCTGAGCTTATAAAGTGTCTCTGATGGTGGTGATGGTAATTCCTGGTGAAGCTACATTGTCTGGGTGGCCAACGTGTGCCGCTGTTGGACGGTCTGAACACCGACACTCCCACCTGGAAAGCATTCTCAACTCCTCTCGTCATCATCCGCATGATTAAATAGAACTGTTGGAAGGAACAGTTATCAGAGAGAAATCTTCAAGAGTCAAATATAAGCTGTATTTCAGTAGCTTGGGGGAAGAAATGATCAGGCAAAAGCAAACACTTGGACTACAGCAGGCTTATTAGACACTGGTAAACAGGGCACACACGTGTGATGTTTTGAAACAAAAAGGACCAGTTTCTTATTAAAAGATGTATCTTAAATTCCTCCTCACTTTACATGTAACCGACCTCCCTGATTCTCTGCAGACACCAGGCAGATCCAGCCTTCCCCGCCATGGTCCTACGATCAGTCCTACCAGTACCTGGGATCGATCACCTCTCCTTCCGTACACCCAGCGACGCCCATCTCGCCCGGACGGGCCAGCGGCATGACGACCCTCTCTGCAGAGCTCTCCAGTCGGCTCTCAAGTAAGCTGCTTGGAAATGCACTGTGAAACCGAGCTAGAGTGGAAGGTTCGAGAGACTAGAGAGGCATGGGGGCAGGAGGGCAGTATCTTTAATGGATAAAGTGTGGTTTCAAAACAAGTTTGTCTAGCTCAAAGTCCCACAGTCATCACCAACTCCCCTTGCCACCAGAGGCAGAGATCCTGGGTCCAGAGGCAGAAGTGGCTTGGAGAAATGGGTTCCTTGGGCACTTTGGGGTTATTCATGTTTCACAAGCAAAGGTGGCAGCTGAAGGATTAATAATATAAGGCCAAAGAGGTCAGCTTCTAGAACTCAGATGGGACTAGTCCATCTGATGTGGGCAAGCTTTCGCAGGTCACATGAGCAGTGCCGTGGGGTACCTGTGCAATGGGAAGCAAACACACCCTGAACACCTCCCACTAACTGCCGCTCACAGCAAGTTTGAGGAGCGACATGGAATGCTCCAGTGTAGTGGTCAGCACAGCTGCTGTTAGCGCAAGCTCACTGAACATTAGCTGTTTAATCTGGGAGACCTCTGGGGTTGGCACTCACCTTTGCTCATGGGCAGGGAAGTCGGAGTTTTGGAGAAAAATTCCTTTGTTGAAAGCAAAAGAAGAAACTCTCCATTTGGGGCTTTGAAATTGGAGCTGCACCAAACTGTGAAAGCAGCTCAGAGGACCGCGGCGTTCGGAAACCTGCAGACACACTTCACATGTGCTGGGGGAGGGCGGCCGTTTTGCTTTTCTATCCTGGGGATCAGATTATAGCAGATTAGGGGGCAGAGGCATCGTGTCTGGCATTTTAACTGTTGTATTAACACTGTGCTGGCCCAACAGTTGTGGGTGCTTGGGGTCTCACTGCATGTTTTAGCTTCTTCTCGGAGCCACTCCACAGTAGCACTGTGGGCACTGGGGGCCAGACAGTCTTTTCTCGGGGTGGGGGGGAGGGCGCTCCTGTGCAGCGCAGGGTATGTGGCAGTATCTCTGGCCTCTGGATTCCAGTAGAGTAGCACCGGCCCCTCCATCATGACAGGGAAAAAGTGTCCCCAGACATTGCCAAGTGTCCCAAGGGCCAAACGCCCCAGTTGAGAACCACAGCCTTCAAGTATTCTTGGGTGCTGTAGTGAAATGGGAAAGCCAGCTTCGTTGCCCGGTTTTCACACTGTTTTCAGCCATTAGTGCCAATGTTTTCATGGCACTCGCTGGGCTAGAGTTGAGGAAGTGGCACAGGAATTAGGACGTCTGTCCAGCTTGTTGTTTTAGCAGGTCTGCTCCCTCAGGGCCAGTCTGACTCCAAAGGCGCCTGTCAGCGTGTACTGATTCTTCTGTGGCACCGCCGTGCCCACTGGCTGGCCGTGGTCTCCATCTAGAACAATCGCTGTTGTCCTCGGAAATGACCCTGTTGTGGGTCTGCCCCCACAGGATTCCTTATGTATGTCTTCTGACCCGGTCAGCACCCAGGATCGGCACCTTATCGTCCAAGAGCCCTAGGGGCCAAGTGCTCCAACTGACCGGTGATCAAACGTGAGGGAGACTGTTTTTCTAAAGGAAGAGCACCCCCAAATCCCACCTCATACTCACACTTCCGAACCACCTGGGCTTCAGGTGCCGAGGCAGGCAGGAAGGCCGTTTCATGGCACGAGGGTGTGAGCAGATACAAACCAGGTCCCACTGCTGCACCCCATGTGACCCTCCGCTGCTTGCGGGGGAGGACCAGAGAGAATGGCAGAGAACAGCCTCAGAGGGGCTCTTTACCTCGACAGACCTCCCCCTCCAAGAAACCGAGACACCAAGCCTGCAGCACAGGCCTGAGAAGTGTGGTCCTGTCCACGCCCCCGCCCCAGCCATGGGGAGGAGGGGGTGGGGATCCGGAAAGCCTCCCGGCTCTGATAAACCAGCACCACTCCACCGCTGGGGCCTGCCGGTCCCTTTAACCCCGCCCCCCAGGGCTGTGCCCTGCCTGTCTTCCTGCCCCTAGCCCACCTGGGCCTCCTTCTGCACGGGCCCGTGTACCCCATCTCTCTCCTTCCTTTGCAGACAGACTCCACACCTTGTCTGAGAAGAGTTGTCATCTGGAGGTTTTCTTTGCTTTTTTTTTTTTCTTTTCTAAAAGAAATGAATGTTTAGCTGCCAGCCTGGGCGACAGACAGGGAGCATTACTCTGAGTCATGCAAAAGGCCCTTTTAAGGCACCATTATCTGCTCAGGCTGTTTAATCCTTCGGGGGCAGTGGGTGGGGCCCGGAGTGGGGCTGCTTTCATCCATGTCAAACTGCAGAATGAAGACTTGAGCTGTCATGGCAAATATTTAGCCCCATTAGTGGGGAACCGTTTCCAGCTACAACACCTGAACCTCCTAATCCCCAGATTTCCTCCTCTTTAAAAGCTCCCTGCACATATTGGGGTCTGGCCCCTCCGCCTACACTGGTGTTGAATGTGGGGGCACCGGGCCAGCCAAAAGGGCAAACGAGCCGGCCCAGGTGTGTAACTGGTGAGGTCTG
The DNA here is from genome assembly GCA_004026545.1 of Mormoops blainvillei. Taxonomy (NCBI): domain Eukaryota; kingdom Metazoa; phylum Chordata; class Mammalia; order Chiroptera; family Mormoopidae; genus Mormoops; species Mormoops blainvillei. The sequence continues at coordinate 113,764 of PVJD01005009.1, forward strand.
GTAGGGGTGTCAGACTGGACGTAAAAATGAAAACAAGCACGCGCACAGACCGCTAGAATCTGAGCGATCCTAAGGGCGGAAGCCGTGTTATTTTCAACACGGACGTACGAAGGGTGATTGGGCCACAGAAGGTCTTTTGTAGAATGACACTGTTGGTGTGGAGATAGAAGGAGAATCACAGGCAGTATTTAAGGTCTTTCAGATATTCTGCCCACAAGTGAAAACTGCTTGTGCCCTGTCAGCTGAGACCACAGCATCATCCTATTACTATGTCCATGACAAACCATGGGCTCACTCGGGATTCCGGGAACTGGGCACCATCACCGGGCTACCTCGCAGTAGTTGGGACAGACAGAGCATGTCCAGACATCACTGGGAAACAGGGTGACCTTTCATTCATTTTCAGCAGATTCACCTTTTTGTCTCGGGGCAAATGAAGCAAGAGGAGTAGTGGGCGGGGCCATTTACTTGTGTCCAGAGGATTGCATCAGATGAAAACAAATTGATTGTATTTGCCTAATGCTTTTCCTCCTACCTCAGCTTCTCCCTAGACTATATAAATCTTACTGGAAAAATGGAGTAAAGCTTCCTGTTAACTCTCAAACATGTCACAGCTCCGTGTGAGCAAAAACAAGTGACACACAGCTTGCTCACAGATGGCCCCAGCGAGCGGGCAGGGACAAACCCCGAGGAATGAGGCGCGGCCTGGCTTCGGGACAAACTAGAGAGTGGCCGTGGAAGGGCAGCCCTAGAAGCACTGTCAGTACAACTTCTTCCCTGCCCACAAGTCTGACTCGCTTAGAAAAGATTCACAGGACTGTTTGTGTGCAAGTGAGTCTCCTGGTTTCCTCATTAGGGCAGAGAATTGCTGCAGACTCCGGCTATTTCCATAAACTTTAATTACCTCTCTGATGAGAAATATATCCCCTCATCACATTCACCCCAAATTTACAGAGGAGGTCATTTTTTAAAAAATGTGTTAGAGCAATAAAACACCACTGGAAGGTGGGAGGAGGGAGTGGGGAAGGGGGGAGGAGAGAGAGAGAAAGAAACACCCGCTCTCTCCGCCTGCAGGAATAACAGGCTTGAAATATGAGGAAGTTGACCAAGTGCCGCTGCCTCCCGAAACAGATTAACCCACCCCGGTAGCTCTCCTTTCACGGCAAGCTTTTGGCCGTCTTCTGGTTTCTCTATCCGCCTAAACACAAGCGGTCACAGGCCACGTGCCATCCTGCGCTTGGAGCGGTTTTGTACGCTGATTTGAGAACTTACAAATCTTAACAGCATTTAATTCTTGCCTCTGCTCTGCTTTGTTGCTGTCTTTGGGTTCGCTAACATAAAAGACCGTAGTCCTGGCCTGGTCATTCCATGAATCCTTCTGAAAAAGGAACTACCCCAGAACACCATCCAGAATCTACCATGGTGGTCCTCAAAGAGGGGAGGGGAGTTGCCCCCTCTCACCCCTACCCACAGGACATTTGGCAATGTCTGGAGACATTGTTGGTTATGACAATTCTGGGCGTGGGGACACGACTGGCATCGGGTGGGCAAAGGCCAAGGATGCTGCCAAGCATCCTACAGTGCCCAGGACAGCCCTCCACATCCCGACCAGCAACTGTCTGGCCAGGAGTGGTCCGGTAGTGCCACTTTTGAGAAACTCTGATCTACAGGACACAGGGAAACCCTTCCTGGCACCCAGACCCCAGTAGTTGCCAGGGGTACCCTGTGGTTAAGAAAAATGCAGAGGGATGCCAGTTCATGAAACTGTACATGCATAATTCTAACAAGATGAATTTTATAGACAAAACTTTGCCATTCCGGGTAAAATTTCAACATGTGCAAAAACGGAGTAGGTAGTGTCAAGGTCCTGCAGCCACTCGTGGTAACAAACCAGAGACGCACGTCCTGGAGAGCACCAGGTGGAATCAAGGCTGAACTGTTTCCAAAAACGGGGGCCTGATCAGAGGTAGACATGGAGGGAAATGGTGGCATTGGTGGCATCCACTCAGTCACTACCATGGTATGCACAGGGTGACTCACAGGAAATCGGCAATTTTGAACTGTTTGAGGCCTAAGGAAATGGCAGTTTTCTAGGATTCAACCTGAATGTTATGTATAAGGTATTGCAATGTTGTTATATATTAGTACTGTTATGAATACAATATCATATTATGCATGACATATTCTATTAATATGAATTTATTAATGCATCCATTACACTTATTATTATATAATATATTATCAACTCTATGTTGTTAATATCCGAGTAAATTTATATTAATATCGGTGCATTCGTATATTGGTTATCTAGAGAGTTAGCCAACTTTTTTCTGTGAAGAGCCAGAAACTAAGTATTTTACTATTCCGGGCCCCGGGGTCTGCGTCACCACCCCTTCACACAGAGGTGACTCAAAAGCAGCCAGAGACAACACATAAAGGAACGTGCGAGGCAGATGCCAATAAACTTCATGGATGGACCCTGAAACTCGAATCTCACATAGCTTTCATGTCAGGAAATACTCTTCTTTTTTCCCCCAACCATTTAAAAAAGTAATACTCAGCCTCAGCTCGTGAGCCGCAGGAAAAGGGCCGAGCCGCGTCTGACCCGAGGGCTCCGTTCGCCAACGCCAGGCTTCGAGCAGGGTTAGATCGGCCCGACACGCGTTCTGTGTTGTGCCCGCACGTATAATACCTGTGTTCTAGCTGCGTTATTACCCCGCGTTATTACCCCGCGTCACATCGCCTGAGAGCACACACTACCCTCTGTTACCACGTGTTACCGCGCGCTGCCCCCGGGCAGCAGCAGCAGCAGCAGCAGCTGGGTCATCCGGCTCCTGGGCAGCGCGGCCCGGGAACCGGCCCCGGGGGCGGGCCGGCAGAGCCGGGGCGCCGCCTCCCAGCATTCCCGTCTCACGTGTTTTCCCGCCCCGCAGCGGCTCCTGACCTGACGGCCTTCGGCGACCCGCGCCAGTTCCCGGCGCTGCCCGACCCCCGGATGCACTACCCCGGCGCCTTCACCTACTCCCCGACGCCCGTCACCTCGGGCATCGGCATCGGCATGTCGGCCATGAGCTCGGCCACGCGCTACCACACGTACCTGCCGCCGCCCTACCCCGGCTCGTCGCAGGCGCAGGGCGGCCCCTTCCAGGCCAGCTCGCCCTCCTACCACCTGTACTACGGCGCCTCGGCCGGCTCCTACCAGTTCTCCATGGTGGGCGGCGAGCGCTCGCCGCCGCGCATCCTGCCGCCCTGCACCAACGCCTCCACGGGCTCGGCGCTGCTCAACCCCAGCCTGCCCACCCAGAGCGACGTGGTGGAGGCCGAGGGCAGCCACAGCAACTCGCCCACCAACATGGCGCCCGCCGCCGCGCGCCTGGAGGAGGCCGTCTGGCGGCCCTACTGAGCGCCCGCAGAGCCGGCCGCCCCCGCCGCCGCCGGGCGCGTCGAGCGCGGGGCCGCGGGCCGCCGAACCGCGCCCCGCCGCGCCTCCCAGGCCGGCCCTCCGCGCGCGCGTGCGTCCGTCCGTCTGTCTGTCCAGGCCGCCGAGGGCGTCCCGCTGCGGCACGTGGCGGCGCTGGTGGCGAACAGGAAGATTCCAGAGGGAAACTGTGAACGCTTCTGATTTAGCAATGCTGTGAATAAAAGAAAGATTTTATACCCTGACTTCACTTTTTAACCAAGTTGTTTAATTCCAAAGAGTGGAATTTTGGTTGGGGGGGCGGGGCGGGGCGATGCAACTCATCCTCTTTGGCATCGAATTCGTATTTGTAATGTTCTTTTCCAGCACCTTATAAATTGCAAAATGCGTATTTGCATTTGGGGTGGTTTTTATTTTTATATATATATAAATTTGAGCTTGCTTCTTTCTTGCTATGATATTTGAAAGAAATATGATTCTTTTTCTTGTAAGTTTTATTTAACTTTTCTTTTGGACTTTTGTGTAGCTGTTTTTAAGAAACAGCTGCAGCTTTGGGTCATTTTCAACTACTGTATTCCCACAAGGAATCCCTAGATATTTATGTATCTCGATGTTTAGACACTTACTTATGTGTTGATACTTTTTTTATTATTTAAATGTACTTATATTAAGAAGAAAAATATCAGTTACTACATTTTTTGTTTTTGATAGTAGCCAAAGTTAAATGTATCACATTGAAGAAGACTGGGAAAAAAGGATGGGTAATGTGATCACCTGGTTATCTAAATATTGTTTACATTAAACTTCCTTTAAAGTTCATCAAACGAGTTGGTAGCTAATGCAGCAATGTTTTTAATAGGCTTTTTAGCTACTGAGGGTCACTCCAAAGATCTGAAGTACGGAGTTTACTGTCAAGTTCGACAAAGGGTCTCCATCCGACTCCCTCCCTTCAACTCTGGTTCCTGACGGTTCCGCTGATGCCAGCGATGGCCCCTCTGGAGAGGATTTACTTTCCGCCTCGGGGTTAGCTCTCTCCCTGGCTTCTTGATAATTTCAGACGGGCCTTGTCAGAGAACAGATCCAAAGTGAACTGTGGAGGAGCAGTATCCACCTGGGAACCAAATTAGTGAAGTCAGGGGTTCCTTAAATGCTGGGTTCTGGGGTAGGAAGATCATCTGAATCCAGAGTTCAGTTTTTTAGCTCCAAGAAAATACTCCTCTTCGATGCAGCACCTGTTTGTTTTTGCAGAAGGGAGGGGACTAGACTGGGTGCCTTTGACATGGAAGGTCTCCCGCTGAGTTTTCATAGGGTGGGTGGGTCCAGCAGCAGGCTGGGACAGGCCAGTTTCCCTGTCCCTGGAGTCACGTGGGACAGCCTCAGTCCCACCTGTGCAAGACCCCAACCCGGGGCTGCCGGTGAACCTCCACCTTTGTGTTGCTTTCGCCAGGCTGAGATCCCACCCTGGGGCGGGGTGCACTTTTACCTGCACATTGGCCTGACGGGAAAAGTACCTGTCACCACTGCTGCCATGGCTACAAGTCAAACATATCCAATGTCACTGTAAATTTTATGGCACTATTTTTATTGGAGGATTTGGTCAGAATGCAGTTGTTGTACAACTCATAAATACTAACTGCTGATTTTGACGTGTGTGCTCAAAATGATCTGGTTGTTATTTAATGTACCTCTTAAATTAGCTGAAATGATTTCAGGTCAACTCTGAAGAGTATTTGAAAGCAGGACTTTAGAACAGTGTTTGATTTTTATTTTATAAATTTAAGGATTCAAATTAGATCTTTGGCTGCAGGCAGCAAAACAGCTGAACTTATTTAAAACAACTTGTTTTTGAGTTTTCTTATATATCCAGGGGTGGGTGAGGTAGATTTACAGTTGTGAGTACATGAAACAGAGTTTATTCTTGTATTACTATTTATTAATTATTGTATTGTTTTACATACAAACAACTGTAAACCCACTTTTGCCAGCCCCTGTATATATTGATTATTTGTTTTACACAGACGCAGTAGCACTTTGGTGAGAGTAAAGAGTAAAGCAGTTTGTGTTATCAGGTCATTATTTTCTAGGAAAGAGCTAAAGCAGGTCTTGGAGAAACTCAGACTATATTCATTTTCATTTTAGACGTAATTCTCCCTCCATGATTCAGTTTCATGTTTTATTCTGTATTACATTTTTTGCAGCAGAATTATCTTTAAATGTCAGTAAACTGAAAAACTTTGATTTCTGAAAAGAACCCTTAGCCATTTGCCCCAAATTGAATTTAAATGTTCTGTTCAGCACATGTTGCCACATCTGACCTGACAAAATGTTGGGGGGTGGGGGTGGGGGGATGGGCAGGGAATGAAGGAAAAGCTTCGTTTTTAGTTCAATTCTGGTATCTGAAGATACTCCAACTCAAAATCAGCCCAGTGCCCTACAAGGAAATCAGATGATCTTTCACATTGACTCTTCACTCTCAAAGCCACATGTGAGGATGGTTTGTCATTTTGCGTAGACCCACCAAACTCTGAAGGGCTTTGGCCATTCAGCGTTTTAGAGACCCTTACCAGCATAGATGGTATCTAATTCTTCCAGAAAGAAATAAATCCAAGTTTAGTTACTTTAGAGAGAGGTCTCACACTTAATGCATTTTCCCCAAGGAACTCCATTCACTGCCTTCAGGTCAATTAAGGTGGCGCTCTTATCAGGGAGAGCCCTAAGCCCATAATGTAAACACAACATGATCTGGGGGCATTGATCCAGGAGAAGAAAAATGAAAGAGGCCATCTCTACCGCTTCTTCGGGCCCTTATTTACAATTAACACATGGACACATATTTCATTTCAGTTTTCTCTTTTTCTCGCTATCTGTCCGTACTTACATTTCTGTCCTGCTCTGCCCCTTCACATCTCCCGCCTCCCTTTGTGTAAGGAGATAGCGCCCCCCACCCCCAGACTCCGCGGGTACAGAGCTGGAGGAGCCGCCCTCCTCCCCTCGCGCTGAGGAACACGGTGAGTCAGCGTTTTCCTGCTGGTGCGTTTCTCCCGCGGAGCGGAGGCGTTGCCAGCCACTCTGGACCTGCTTCTGTCCAAGCGCGTGGACAGAAGCCTTCCCGGGCAAGTGACAGGCGGGGAGTTCACAGCCTTGCGGCTGCCCAGGGTTTCTGTGCAGATAAACAAAAGCACTGATGAGGAAGGAAATAAATGGTTTTACTCAAATGTCCTGCAATTTCGGGTTGCCGATTTCTGTCCTGAAATACCTGTTTCCTCGGGACATTCTGTCCTGGTGATTTTTCGGTTTTCGGTGGTTTGTTGTTGTGTTTTTTTTTCTTTTTTTTTTCTTTTTTCAGGGGGTCGGGGGGATGCTGTGGTTGGGGTCCTTTTACACATTAAAAGTCAGTTTAACAGTAATCTCAGAAAACATTTTTTACATCTGAACAAAATGCCTTTTTGTTTACTTACAGGATACAACTGTTTTGGGGGTTTTGTTTGTCTGTTAAAGAGTTTTTCCTCTCCCCTCAGCCAGATCAGTATTGATGAGGCTGATCATTTGGCATTTATTTTTCCTTCCAGAAGAGTTGCATCAACAAAGTTAATTGTATTTATGTGTGTAAATAGATTTTAAGCTTCATTATAAAATATTGTTAATACCTGTAATAACTTTTTTCAATTATTTGTGTGTTTCCAAGGACTTTTTCTTATGTTTGCTCAGTACTGTAGACTAAAATGCTTCTTTCTACTTTGTTTATTTTTAGACTTTAAAACGAGCTACTTTTTATTCACTTTTGTAAAGAGCTAATAGCATGATTCCATTTTGGGTTTTTTTTTTAATTCACTTTTTGTTTTAGGGAAAATGAATGTGCAAAAAAAAAAAGAACTGTTGGTTATTTGTGCTATTCTGGATGTATAAAGATCAATGGAAAAAAATAAACTTTCACATTGAAATGACAGAACACATCGATTGAAAAAGTAGCTATGGCAAATGCAGCCCTATGTGGCTAGGCCCCGCTTCGTGGCCCGCCGTGTGGCGGAGACCGGACCTGTCCACAGCGCACCCCGGAACCGTGGGTGGTTTCTTTCTCCCGCACTCACACCTCGCACCCGTCCTGAAAGGGAACTGTGGCTCTCGCGTTTTAAACCAGATAGGATGCGAGAGGACGCCCTAGAAGCCCCTCTCCAAGGTGTTTCTAGATAGCGTGGGGGCGGGGTTCTCTGTGTGGTCCGAGGGCCGCCACCCCTCCGCCAGGGGCGTTCGCGCTGCCCAGGGCGCAGGGCGTCCGGCCCGCCGCTGCGCGGGACCCATCGGGGCCTTACTTTCTCTGTACCCCAGTATCTTCTGTAAATCCGATATTATGACTAGTGAATGGCAAATAAACAATGCGGCAAGTACGCACACCAGACCACGCTGGTTTCATCTTTCTCTGCCACGGAGGGCTGGGACGCCAAGCCAAGCCTGCGCGCAACACACGATGGCGCCGTCGGCAAGCCGCCGCTCCCAGCGGCACCCTGGCTCGGAGGGCCCGGGGCCCAGCCGAGGCCCAGCCGAGGCCCAGGCTCCCGCGATTGCGCCCTTGGGTGGTAAGGAGCACTGAAGCACCCTGCGATGCTTGTCTTTAAAAGATAAAAAGAAAAGGGAAAAATTTCCATGGGCTTTGCAAAGTGGAAAGGGCCTGCGTCCAGCCTGAGGCCCGTCCCCCTCTGCCTCCGTGTCCCTAAATGCCGGAGGCAGCCTTGACCAGAGGTGGGAGTTGTTTCAAAAGAAGTTCTTTCCTCCCCAGCAGCCCGTGCAAATTATTGGTAGTATTTCAACCCAAGACTGCGACCGCACTTAGCTCCCAGCCGAGAACCATCGCTAAGGCTCCTTGCAAGGTCTCATCCTTGCAATGCCCCAGCCGTGAGCGCCCAGCACAGTGCGCACAATGAATGTCAGGAGCCACGGCAGGTGGGATCAAAAGAAACTGCTGGCGTAGGAAGTCACGGCTGATGAGCGAAGGCAGGAAGCGGGCGGCGGGATGGGGCTGTCTGTGCTGGGGAAGGAAGCCCGGCGGGGCAGCTGACGGCGGGTCCCCGGGAGTCAGACGGCCCGGGGGAGGCGGGGCAGGGCGGCCAGTTCTGTCCCCCACGAGAGAACAAATGAGACTAATGCCCCTGTTTGCCTCGGCTATGAAGTAGACACAATACCCCTTTCAGTTACGGAATTTAAATAAGTTCATGCATGTCGAACACCTCAAACAGGGCTTGGCACACAACCCGTGCTCAATAAATGTTAAATGCACACAGTGGTGATACTTACTAAAAATGTAAACTGTACCATGTGCTCTCGCTTATGTGTGGAGTTTAATGAGCCAAATAATTTAACAAACAAAATAGAAACAGACTCATAGATACGTCGAACAGACTTATAGCAGTCAGAGGGGAGAGGCTTGGGGGAGCTGAGTGAAAAGAAGTGAAGAGATTACGCAAAAAATACACACACTCATGCGCGCATGCGAGACTCACAGACACAGACAACAGTGTGGTGATGGCCAGAGGGAAACGGGGGTGGGAGAGGCGAAAGGAGCTATGCGGCGTAAATCGGCGCGGAAGGGGACTTGACTTGGGGCGATGGCGCGTGATGCGGCGTGCAGATGATGTTTCGCTGAGTTGCACACTTGAAACCTGTTTGGTTTTATTAACCAATGTCCCTCTAATAAATTCAATAAAAAATAAAAAGAAAAATGTAAACAATACTATATAAAATGTTGAAACACCTTCCACATCTTCCAATCTCCACCTTGCTGTGACGGCCAAGTTTCCCATGACTGTCACCTGTCCCGTGTTCACCATGCCAGACGCGCCCACAATATACGACACATTTTATGTACCCCCAGGCAAAAAGGCACAGCGCCTCCGGGTAGCATACAGTGCACCCGCTCCAGTCGGCACACTCAGATGGACCTTGTCCAAGTGCACGGTCGTGCCCTCCTCTCACCATCCCTCCCCGGACAGGCATCAAGCTGCTTTTTGGGCCGGGCTACCAGAACAGTTCTCTGCACATATCTTATACTAGAATTTTTGAACATTTAAAAGGAACCGCCGGTTCAAAAAAATTTACATTGAGACAGATTGCTCTTTTAAAGGGTTTTATTGAATTCAATTTCTAGGGTCAGGGCCGGGTACTGGGAAGAGGAAGACAGAGACGAGCGCAGTGATGCTAGGTTACCACTGTGTCGAGCAGGTTTTTAAACCAGACCCCAGCGTCAGATGCTAGTACCTTGTGCAGCGCTCAGAGTTCGTGGCTCCGAGGAAAACTGACCACAAGCAAATGTCTGTTACGTGCGTACTGCAAGCCAGGCTCTGGCTTCAGGGCCCCATGTACACTGGCTTACTCAGTACAATGTCCCTACGTCTCGTTTTGCAGATAAGAAAACTGAGGTTCGGTCAGGTTCAGTGTTGCCACAGCCACTGGTGGAGAAGCAGCAGTGCGGGCCCCGGAAGTCGGCCCGGGACACCCTGCTTTTAACACCTTTCTACATGGACACTCAGGTCAACGTTGAACGTTCACTGAGAGTTATCTAAGCCCTCAAAGGTGGCCCCTCTCCGAATAATACCTCCTCCCTCCTAAGTCTGAA